>CM022883.1:5669478-5693002 GCA_012654025.1 Pachypsylla venusta
CCCCTCATAGGTACACACAAATTTCTGATTTATATATTAAGATTTGGGTTACGATTCCTGAACACGGGTACGGCCAGCAGGGGCGTAGCGATGGGGTGACAACCCCCCAATTTCTCCAACATTCATCAGTCTGCAATTCGCGGACACTTCATTCATAAAATTGTGAATTTTGATTAAAACAAGTTTTTTCTGTTAATGGAGATTGGAGAATAAGACGTAAATTCGGATTTCAAACAGAGTGCATATTGTTCTTACAATTTTTTTAAAAATTTCTGCGTATCGTTATGTTGACCTTTGTACACTTATGTCATCAATTTGCTGTAATGAGTACAATGTATGTTAAATTATACTTCAAGTACAGCATTTTTTATATAAATCAACAATTTCACAATAAAATTCAGTGATAATTCATAGCCACACAAAGATTTTACCAATTTCATTCCTATATAATATGGTATTAATGCAGTCGGCAAATTGCAGTGGTGAGTCACAATTTTTATACACATTACCCCCCCCCCACACACACACACAGTTTCCACCCTCGCTACGCCCCCTGACGGCCAGCTGCCATATAACAGGAGGGTCCTTGGAATAGGACGACCAGCAGTTATGACGATGATGATGTACATATAGAATTTGCTGATTTCAGAACCATGGCTTTCATAAGATTACTTGTTTCAACGAAGTGAAACGATGAATCCCGAAATGTCCATGATGACTTCCGAAAAATTTGTCAGAGTTTGATGAAACATGGTATGCACATTTATTACGTCCATAGAATTTGCTGATTTGTGGGCCCCATTGGGTGCAGCCGAGGGGAGCTTGTCCAGCTCCCTTAGGTAACGTTCCTACGCCCATGTAAATACAGAAGGTTTCGTGATAGAAAGCGCATACAGCCTTTCAAAAACTCTGCTTTAAACCAAGGATGGAAAGTTATTAACAAAATTGTTTATCGGAAAAGACTAGGGAATCCCCGCAAGCGATGCACAGTGGCTACGCCTGGATATTGTGTGCAGCTAGAGCGGGCTGATACTGCGCCAGCAACAGTAAGAACGGCTAAAAAGAAGAGGAACTGAACAGGAGGCTGTGGCATGGTAGAATTAAGGACCCCAAATAGAATTGGGAATAAGCACACGGAGCCTTATTTTTCTGTCATATTGGATTTTTCGTCAGTAGGTTTTTTTTTACTTTATTCTAAAGTTAATATCCCACGAATGTGATATATAAACACCTCAAATGACCTTCGCATTTAAACTTTAGGACTAATGAATTACGCAGAATGAAGCCATTAAGGTGACTGGTCCTTTTCTTATGTGTACCAGTCATGGCGGGAATGAAAATTTTATATACAAAAAAAGTTTCCATTATAGTTTTATATTTATTAATTCAATATTATATTTTCACGTTACATTGAATAAATTGAAAAATTAATTTCTTTGATATTTTTCTGTGAGATATTAGTCACAATAATTCTAGTTACACCCTGTATAAGATGTGTTGCGTCACCCGTGCCCTCATGGAACCTAATTATTTCTGTGAGATTTTTTTTTATATAATTTGGCTTAACGTCTCTTTAACATCTATTGGTCATTCAAGGCGGGGGTTTCACCCTCCATTTGCTGGAAACTTGCAAACCAGCTACCCACATTGACCTCACCCAGCCTAGGTTGGGTCAGAAAAATAGCAAGCATCACGAAGGCGCAAATCCATGTGGACACCCACATCGCACAACCTTGCTGGACGTTGCTTAACTTCAGTGATCTATTGGGAACTGGTGTATTCAACGTGCCATAGATGCTGGCAATATTATTAACAATAATTATGGTTACACCCTGTATAAGATGTGTTTTGTGTCTTTCAGTTCCTCTCAAAGGAATTTTCTTATCCTTTGACAATCTCGCAACAATATTTTCATTTTCTTTGCTGTGCTCCTTTATCATGAAAACACGGCTTAAGCTCACTTGAAATCTCCAGAATATTTCGTTTAATATGTTATTTGACGTATTTAATAAATATTATGTCATATTAAGTTGATCTTTTCGAAGTTTACTAGGGCAACATACAACTTTTGAGATTTCTCTATTTAAACCGAAGTTAGAGTTCTCTTTGAAAAAGATGCTCAGATTGATGAAAACTAAGGGCGGGCGTATTTTGGAAGCGAGAAAAAAATATGTAAGATTTCCAGGACCTTTGAACTTGGCTCAGAAAAACCTCTTCCGTACCGCCGCCGACAAAATGAACATTGAAATCATCATCGCCAACATTCTTTACGGATAGTCACCTCAAAAAGATGATTTAACCAGCAACGGTAGCCCAAATCAAAGTTCATCCAGTGACTTCAGCTGAAGATCGACTATGAGAGACTATTCGATATGTACCAATGTACCCCACATGGGCAGTGACGGATTTAAACTTTCGCCGCCCCTAGGCAATTTAGAACTTGCCGCCTCTATTTTGACAAGGAATGCGATTTTGATAATTTCATTCGGTAGTGCTTACTCAGTAATTTTGTCCATTATTTTGAGACAAGAGAAATACAAACATCAATGAAAAAAACAATGCTCGAAATCTCATTTATTTTATTTCAATTATTACAGCCAAGGTACTCGTCAAAAACCTCTCCTTGTTGACCTATATTTACAGGTATAATGAAAACTGCACAGTATCTTTCTGATTTTGAATCGTGTAAAAAGTGAGAAAAATGTATAAACATAGACACTATTTTCATTGCAGCTAAATCCAATCTTTTTTCCCATATAAAGTTGCTCCATATTTTGCCGCCCCATTAAATGACCTATGTTGCTTTTACGGTAAGTCCACCACTGAACATAGAAATGACGAATATAAATATATTTTGAAATATTTGTCTCTGAGTGAGGTTGCAGGCATTTTTTTTTTTTTTTACAAAAGTCATCAATCAAAAGAACTGTCCTCAGTCTACATTTCATTGGTAATCATCTCAGAGAGAATTCGTTTTCTAATGAATAGTGTCTCAAAGGGGATTTGAAACTTTCACGCATGGAAGAAAAAGTGCTGTCGAAAATAATTAAATTTCAATCTGTAGACCTGACAGGTGCAGTGGACTCTTGATAAGTCAAAGCAGCTATCAGGTTCCTGGAAAAACTCTCGAAAATTCCTATAAACACCTACAATGCATTTTGTACACGCAATAAATCACAGGGAGCAGCAAGAACAAGTCTATCATTCGAAGCCCGCTCTCCCAACCACTCGTTAATTCCAAGTTGAATGTCACTTGTGGCTCTATCTATTCCTCTCTCTTCAACCTGGTAATTCTGTATCTTAGGTGCTTCTTTTACATATCAAAATTAGCACACATTAAAAATGGCGCACAGTAACCAAAATTTTCTTCACTCTGGCCTCTTCCAACGATGTTGTTGTTCGAATGAAATCTAAGAATTACCAAACAGTCTTTATCATGCGAAAATTTCAATATTTCTGTAGGGAGTTTTTACTATCACAACTTTCTTACCGAATCATGGGATAAAATTACCAATATCTATTCTTATGACAATTAGCGAATCTGTTTACGTAACTTGCCGTACAGGCCTGGATTAACACTAGGTGCTACCGGTGCTCAGGCACAGGGCGGCAGATTTTGGGAGACGGCAAAAATTTTTTAAAAAAATTGAACGTCACAGTGTTTTAAGGGCAAAAGAGAGGCGTGATACATGAAACACTATGAATGTGCATAACTTCGATAACTGCGGCTTTTGTTTTCAATGCTAATAATCTACAACTATCTAAATTGCCCATAGACTTTGAAAAATAATAAAATTGTCATTCGGTTATTATTATTTTTGCATGTTACGGCAATGCCGTAACAATTAATTTTATATTTAAATCATGAGAATATTCCACAAATGAAAGTTCACCTGATTCCCAATGCGGTGGCAATATTTTTCATTGTATTTTTTCGTGGCGGACCCGACGCTAAATGTCACACACAAAACCTTAATAATAATAACAACAAGAATAGCATAAAATGTGGCCAACAATAATTTCAACAAGAGTGGCACTTTGACAAATCCGGCGTTCATTTTGCTGGGGTTTATTCTTTAATAATTATAATTACCCATCGCTATTGAAAATGATACTTATTATGTCAGAAGCCTGCTCCGCCATTTTCAACTGAAAATATTATTCAATATAATACGTCAGTAACGTAGCCACCGAGGAGAGCAAGCCAACTTCATTAGGTAAGCCCGTAATCATCCGAAAAGAGGAGTTACTGCGCATGGAAACTGTGAGGAGCGAGCGAGGGTTATTATATTAGGAAAGGTTACAGCAAAAGGGAGTAGGCAAAGCTGACCTCAAATAGAATTGGGAAAAAGTGACTTTAAAGAAGTGATGGCCTAATGAACTTACCTTTCACTATGGAGACGGAGGTCAGAACTGAATCATGATTGGACGGATCTGAAATCAACACGAAATTAATCATATTTATTAATTTGAATAAAAATATTGATTCTTGCAGCTCTAGGCTCCAAAGTTCTCTTTCATTTCTAGGCGAAAAATTCAGTTGATTCGAAATCCGCCCTACAGCGTCACTAGAAATGACTTCCACTGTTGAGCCTATTTTACCAAGATTTCCCTATGAAAAAGTCTTTTCCCCTGAAAACATGGGCAATGTAAAACGGAAAAGTTGTAGTTATTTGCTGAAGTGACCTGAAATACATTTCGCACGTCCATTCTTGTGAATTTCTAGACTTGGCGTGTGTGAATATATCTGCTGATGCAGAGGGGCAGGGGTTATGCGGATTATTATATTTTATAACGAACATCCGGGCTCCCTCTGGGAAAAGTATTTACCATTGTATACCACCTACCCACACGCTCATAATATTATAGCAAACATCAAACATTTCACAACGTAAAAGGGCGTATGACGTATGTACAATTGTACATTGTACAAGAAACGAGTACCTACCTATGAATGTAAACCAGGATCTGTTCCAGAAAGCACTTGTGTATCTTTACACGAAGCAATTCAATAGGTTTTTCACACCGTCAGATATCCGGTTCTATATGGGATAGGTCATTGAAATATTGAACATACTTTTCGTAGTATAGTACAATACTACAGGATAATCTTCAAAAGTTAATGCTGACCCGGGCAGGAGATAGATAATTTCAGAGTTGGCACTTTTGGATACTCACTGACTGACTGATTCACTCATCATCAAAAGTTTTAGGCACTTCTTGTATACCTAGAGCGCTGAAATTTTGCACGAAGTTAGCAATTGACATCCAAGTAAGGGGAAAAAATTTGAACTTTTTAACTCTTAAGTGCTCCAAAATGGTGTCACTTTAGTCATATTTTTTTTTCGCGTAGTCTGGTTTAAAAAAAACATTGGAGGGAAATAGTTCGGACCCCTTCCCCGTCTAGAAGAAGTCCCTGTGAGTTCATTACATCCGGACATAATAATTTCAACTTTATGAGGAAAAACATAGCTTTTATTCGTTACCATGACAACAAATCTTTCCAATAATAGGCTACATTCACACTGAACTGCATCATGTCTCAGATTATAGGACGTCAGAAACAAGATCCCAGACTAAAATAATGTATTTGATTTAAGTTAACAGGTCTGTCTGGATTGGGTGCCACAGGGCATAAGGGAATTGCTGGCAATAAACCTGGCAAGAATGGGGACCGCGACAACACTCATTGAACTGATCGGAAAAAACATGACTAAGGCCAAACTTCATTGAAGGATGGGTAATGGGTAATCAATACCCATCTTAAATTATAAAATTATAAACCTCAGATTACTTGTCAGGGTACTAATGATCATATAATTAAGCAGTTTTTCAACCTCTATTGCACGTTGAATACACCAGTTTCCGATAGATCACTGAAGTTGAGCAACGTCCAGCGAGGTTGTACCGGGTATCCACGTAGGTTCGCGCCCTCGTGATGCTGGCTATTTTTCCGGCTCAACCCAGGCTGGGTGAGGTCAATGTGGATAGCTGGTTTGCAAGTACCGCTTTTTATCGGTTTCCAGTGTTCTTGTCTAAAAAGTGAATAGTAAGTGCTAGAGACATGAAATTTGGTCGAATGTCATATTTGTGTACTTATGCTTTGTATCCAATTGAATATACTGCTCGCAGTTTAAGCCGCTTTTAGCGGATTTAAGTTTTTATTTATTTGATTCTACCGAGGTATATATATCTACATAAAAACGTCTTTTTTGGGGGAGGGTTTTTTTTTTCAGTTAATAAAATAATAAACCCATGTGTCACATTGGCAGAGTTTTTTCCAGTGTGAATGCAAAATAAGTCCAAATTAGTGGGGTCTACTGTTCAGAGAACTATCTTCGATTTCGATGATGTTTCCCAATGGTAGAAACATCGCGGCGTCATGCTTTATAATAGTCCAATGAGAAGACACCAAAGTTTATTCTTTGTGTGTTCAAAAGCTATTTAGAGCTCTTCGTTTAATCCTTATATCCTATTTAATGAGCTCTGCAAGCTACGAGTGTCTAATGAAACCTGTTGTACTTTATGTCTATCTGTTTTCTTTTGTACAACAAACCAAATAGAACATATCGAATAACGTAAAAGTATCCTATGATCAACCTCCGAAATAGTGTTCCGCCCTTGATTTTAAATTCTCTTCTATTTCACCTTTTCCCCAGGGCCGGATTAACCCTCAATGGGGCCCTAGGCAACCATCAATTTGGGGTCCCTTTTTCTTTCACGTCCGTTCCCATTTTGTTCGATTAAAATAAAAACTTATAGCTTTCATAAAAATTTTACTGTCAAAACGTAATAATATCAATAAAATATAAATTTCTATAAAAAATTTTTGTATCGACTGCAGAAAATATTGTTGAGTCACGAGCGCTTTCGTCTGTCTACTTGATAATGTCGTAACAGACGAAAGCGCTCGTGACTCAACAATATTTTCTGCAGTCGATACAAAAAAAATTTATAGAAATTTATATTTCATAATGACTGCAAACATCCTCAATACCATCTCTAAATTCAATATCAATAAAATTACCATCTATATTTTAAACATGTCGTTTTCTACATTTGTTTTCGGCCAATTCATCAATTATATCATCAATATAAATTTTCTTCAATAAATTTGACTCAATGCAAAGTATACCTAACATGTCTAGTCGCTCTTGTCGCGTTGTAGATCTTTCAGCAGCTTTGATTCTTTTTAATTGCGATAAGGATCGTTCGGCAGAACAATTTGTGATCATCAATGTTAAACAAATACGAAGAGCTATTTCTGTGTTAGGAAATACATCTGCTAATTGATCTTTCATGAGAATCTTATACAAATGACTATGAGTTTTTTGTGCATCAGTGCATCTGGAGTTAACGTTTGGAACTGTTTCATTTCAAAGTTTTTTTTTTATTTTTCGGAGGCCCCTAAAATCGGGGGCCCCAGGCAATTGCCAATTCTGCCTAATGGTTAATCCGGCCCTGCTTCTTCCAAGTCTATTCGGGATCGGCGCCAGCGTTGTTTCCTTAATTCTACCATGCCACAAACTTTTGTTCGTTGCCTACACTCTTTAGCTGTACCATCGGGGTCCACATATTTTTTCTCACACATATTAATTTTCTTACACATTTTTCCCCCCTCCCTCAATCGAATGAGCACAAGGTTATTCCCTTTCAATTTTGAATATAATAATCAACTAAGATGCCAGGATTCCGTTGTAAAAAAATCAGAGGTCACCTGCCACAAACAATTGTTCTGTTTGATTGAATTTGACATATTTGAGTTTGTTTGATACTCGTACAATGTGTGTGGTATTTGATGTTGATTCAATAATTTAGTGAATCAAATAAACATAGTCAAAATAAGTTTGACGCAACCCATTCGGAGATCAACTGCCACAAACAATGGTTCTGTTTGATTGAATTTGACATATTCGAGTTTGTTTGATACTCGTACAATGTGTGTGGTATTTGATGTTGATTCAATAATTTAGTGAATCAAATAAAAATAGTCAAAATAAGTTTGACGCAACCCATTCGGAGGTCAACTGCCACAAACAATCGTTCTGTTTGATTGAATTTGACATATTCGAGTTTGTTTGATACTCGTACAATGTGTGTGGTATTTGATGTTGATTCACTAATTTAGTGAATCAAATCAAACAAAGAACGCTGGGAAAGAAAGGGTTAACAGTATATGCTAGCGTTCAATTAGCATATCGGAAGGGTTAGATAATTCGGAGAAGAAGAAAATAAGTTTGACGTAACCCATTCTAAAGTATCCATAAAACAATTTCTCTTATTTTATGTATTTTTATTTGTGTAGGTAGATGTTTTCCTTCACATAAATCTCCTGTCGATATTTTTCTCATGAAAAATTTTATTCCCCGAATTGCAGACAGATCGATAAGTAAAGTACTCAATGACGTCTCCACTGATATTGTTGTTGTTTTTACGGTCAAAACAAAATGAAATATATCTAATAAAGTTTTACGTGAATTCATCATTTTCAGAATAATTTCTGTTTCTGTATTCCATTTGTGAGAAGATATAAAAATGATCTTATTAAAATTGAAAAAAACCGTTGTCGCCATATTTATTCGAATGAAAAAATACAAATAACCAAATCAATACAACCAATTTGGACGGGGGTATCCGGGTTTACAAAAATATCAACGCGTCCGTGAGAGAGGAAATTTAAGAGAATTTAAAATTCGATTATAGAGAAGACGTCCTATGATTTTTTTTTTTTTTTTTTTTTTTTTTTTTTTTTTTTNTTGTTTTTTTTTTTTTTTTTTTTTTTTTTTTTTTTTTTAAGATGTTTATATACGTTTATATTACCTATCATTTTTTTCAGGTATTCTAAGTTATACACTATTTTTGCAGGTCTAATTATTATATTTATCAGTTATTCTAATTTATTTATTATTTTTTTCAGGTATCATTGTAGTGTGTCAACAAGCACAACGGTTGTTGAACACAATAAACAAATAATAATAATTTTTTTTTTTTATTATTTCAAAAAGTTATTTCAAAAAAGTAACAACAAATGTTATAACAGAATACCGAGCAACAACACTGGGAAGGCCATTCTGTGTTTTGGTTCCGATTTTGGAGGATTATCTTTTTAAGGAGTTTTGTAATTGCAAGACATTTGAGTACTTTATTTTTTTCTTCAGGGGAGTATCCCAATATTGTTGCTAGGTTTACAGAACTTGCTTTGAAGATTGTTTTGCTTTGGTTGATGAAATTCGCGCAATCAACCAGAATATGGGGAAAAGACGGGGGGTCACCACAAGAGCAAAGTTGAGGGACCAAATTTTAAATTAGGTGGATATGGGTTAAATTCGTGTGGCCAAGTCTCAGTCTAGAGAGAGCTACTTCAAGGGTTCTTTTAGGAAAAAAGCTTGTAGCATAGGTTTTAGGTTCATTTTTGAAACTTAAAAGTTTAGTTGAACTTTCTTGCCATTCTTGACACCATTTCATTCGCATATGATTATTAATATGTACATAAATGTCACTCGTTTGTAGCTATGGCATTTAAAAGGATTGAGGATTTGAGAGAGTCGATTTGGCGAGAAAATCTGCATCCTTATTTCCAGCTATTCCAGAGTGACCGGGACATCAAATGAATTCCACCAACATATTGAGAAGATTTAATGAAATGATTTTTTGTTTTATCATGGAAATAATAATAATAGGCTAGCATCGATGGCACTTTAAATATACCAGTTCGTGTAGGATAGATACCTACTGAGATCAAGCAATATCCAATGAAGTATTTACTTGGTGTTGTCAATGTTCTTCCTTTGGCATGTCCGATACGGAATGATGGCAATGAATATGGAAAGAAGTCACGTTATGTCACTGATGAACATTATTGACAACATGCCACAAGATTGATGGCAATGAACATGGAAAGAAGTCACGTTATGTCACTGATGAACATTATTGACAACATGGCACAAGAATGATGGCAATGAACATGGAAAGAAGACATGTTATGTCACTGATTATTGGCAACATAACACAAATATTTGTGTTGTTATTAATCGTAGAATAATATGTTCTTCCTTTGGCATGTCCGACATGTTATGTCACTGATGAACATTATTGACAACATGTCACAAGAATGATGGCAATGAATATGGAAAGAAGACATGTTATGTCACTGATGCACATTATTGACAACATGGCACAAGAATGATGGCAATGAACATGGAAAGAAGACATGTTATGTCACTGATGCACATTATTGACAACATGGCACAAGAATGATGGCAATGAACATGGAAAGAAGTCACGTTATGTCACTGATGAACATTATTGACAACATGCCACAAGATTGATGGCAATGAACATGGAAAGAAGACATGTTATGTCACTGATGCACATTATTGACAACATGGCACAAGAATGATGGCAATGAACATGGAAAGAAGACATGTTATGTCACTGATGCACATTATTGACAACATGGCACAAGAATGATGGCAATGAACATGGAAAGAAGACATGTTATGTCACTGATGAACATTATTGACAACATGGCACAAGTTGGCAACGGACATGCCAAAAGAAGAACATATTATTCTACGATTAATAACAACACAAATATTTGTGGCATGTTGTCAGTAATGTTTATCAGTGACATAACATGTCGGACATGTCAAAGGAAGAACATATTATTCCACGATTAATAACAACACAATTATTTGTGTCATGTTGTCAGTAATGTTTATCAGTGACATAACATGTCGGACATGCCAAAGGAAGAACATATTATTCCACGATTAATAACAACACAATTATTTGTGACATGTTGTCAGTAATGTTTATCAGTGACATAACATGTCGGACATGCCAAAGGAAGAACATATTATTCCACGATTAATAACAACACAAATATTTGTGACATGTTGTCAGTAATGTTTATCAGTCACTTACCATGTCTGCTTCCCCTTCGACTTTTTATAAAATTAGAGTAAATCCTTTTTGGCGACGTTCCAAATTTCATTTGTTTTACAGATCACATTTCATTGGAACATTTTTTCTTGTTCCCTCTCACTCCTATTCTATCTTCTCCCTACTAAAAACCTTTAATTTGCTTCACTCCATTTAATCTTTATATTATTGTATTTGTTTTGGGAGGGAGGGAAAGAGAAGAGAAAAAGAAGGGAGACAAAGAAGGTTGGGAGAATTGACAATAAGTTATACAGTCGCGTCGCGATTTATGTCAAAATCTATCTATGTGTGTTTGCTACTTTTTTTTTTTTTTAATTTGGCTTAACATCTATTGGTCATTCAAGACGGGGGTTTCACCCTCCATTCGCTGGAAATTTGCAAACCAGCTATCCCGCATTGACCTCACCCAGCCCGTGTTGGGCCGGAAAAATAGCCAGCATCACGAGGGCGCGAACCTACGAGGACACCCACATGGTACTACCTCGCTAGACGTTGCTTAACTTCAGTGACCTAACGGGAACTGGTGTATTCAACTTGACATAGACGCTGGCTGAGTGACTTTTTCTTTTACATATTATATAGATTTTTCTCAAAATCTCTAAATTTCTGATCTATTATAGAATCGGAATCCTACCATCTTAGTTGATAATTAAAACCAAAATTGAATGGAAATAACCCTTCCTTTTCTTGATCACTGAAATTTCTGATTTGTTGGACATGCTCCAATTGGTGTTAAACACTTGTTTTTGGTTTATTGATATTTTACGCTCCTACTTTTTGGTTTATTGATATTTTATGTTTGCTACTTTTTGGTAGTTCATTGACTGTATATGGTATACTTTGAGGTACAAGCGAGGATTACCATGCCAGGAAATGCTATTGCTATAGGGGGTAAGCATAAAACGGTGGAATTAGGGAAGGTAGCACCGACCCCAAATAGAAAATAATCATAGGGAAGATATTGGTGTAACCAGGTGTGGTATGTAAGGAGAACCATATTCCCCTAATGGAAAATATGTCAGAAAGTATTGATGGAGAAGCTATTGAGTAACCAGGTCAGGAGAGTATCCAAACAAAAGATTGTCTGAACGTACTTTACAAGTACTTATTATATTTTTATTGGAATTTACTTTTGTGGAATATTTTTTATTGTGTGCTGCTCTTATATGTTAGAAGTGTTACAGGATCCTGGTTTACGATAGTGCATAATTGCATATTCCATCATTTTTTTCCAAGAACTGTCGTTTTACCTATTATTGCGTCCAAAACTAGATTAGCCCAGATCAGGGGTTCCCAAACTTTTTGATGCCGCGCTCCCTTCTCTTGAAATGAAAGCCTCCCACGCCCCCTCCCCTTTACATTATTAATTATGAATGGGTGTTGCTGAATGCTATCTTATTCAAAATGCTAATGTGTTGCTGAATTCTATCTCATTCTAAACGCTAATGTGTTGCTGAATGTTATCTCATTCAAAACGCTAATGTGTTGCTGAAAGCTCTCTCATTCAAAACGCCAATTTGTTGCTGAATGTTATCTCATTCAAAACACTAATGTGTTGCTGAATTCTGTCTCATTCAAAACGCTAATGTGTTGCTGAATGCTCTCTCATTCAAAACGCTAATGTGTTGCTAAATGCTATCTCATTCAAATTGCTGAATGCTATCTTATTCAAAACGCTAATTTGTTGCTGAATGATATCTCATTCAAATTTTATAAATATCATGTTCAATAAAATTACCTCGTAAAAAAAATATGTACATATAACTAAATGATAATAGTATATAGAGCTTTCTTTGTAATTAAATTTGTTACAATTTACAGTGTAGGTTGTACTTAAAATATAAAACTTATAATAAATAATAAAATGCAAAATATTTATAAAATAATATAGGTTAACAGGTAGGGGTAAACAAAGCCACAGTAAAATTCAGAGACATAAACGCCGTGCAAAATAACAATAGATTTGTGAAGCTTATAAGTGACATGTAGAAAACAAGGAAATATAATAGTGTAGGTAATATCTAATACATCTAAACTCTCGATTTTTTTAATATTTCTTATTAATTGATTTCGGGGTGAAGGGGGGGAAATATGAATATTTTATTTGCTCTCTCATTTCTAAGCATTGCCTTCTATACATTATAGGATGGGGTGTTCTTACGTTTTAATTATTATTTATAAAACGCGTAGTTTTCTTTTATTAGAACGCGTAGTTTGTTTGCGCAATAGAAAAATCCTTTTCGTGATCTTTCTAGAACGTTTTGAATGAAGGTATAAATAGAAGGGCACGTCTAGGAGTCGAGTCAGTATTCTTTGAGCGAGAAACAGTGTCAGTATTATTTGAGCGATAAACGGAGCAGGTTTAATTTTGGAAGCGATATCGTTGTGTTTTCGAAGTGATAAGTGAGCGATTAATTCGTGTATTCTCGAGCGTTTTAAATACGGTGTTAGCGAAAAATATTAGAACTTTTTTTGTGTTACGTTTTTTTTTTTTATTTATTAATTGTAATTTCTATTTTTTTTTTAATAAATTATTTTAAGTTTTATTTTAATTATTTTTAAAGTTAGTTAACGCGTTTTAAATTCACGATAAGTTAATCCTCGAATCCTAAGTCTACAACAATACATATTGTAGGTACACACACTATAACACTAAATGATAATAATTCAACTGGTCTCGCGCCTCCCTTGGCTTGCCTTCACGCCCCCCAGTTTAGGAACCTCTGGCCTATATTCTAAAAAAGACTAGCTATGTAATTTAATATGTATTCATGTACATGAGATAGAAGGTAGATAACTGGAAATGTTTTTCTACAGAAACCAAAGGGAACAAATTAAAGTTTCTAAGAATCTGAAATATGAGTGCAATTATTAAAGGAGCATTTGTTTACCACCCCCATTTCAGCAATTTCGTAACTTTATGCAAAATTGTGACTTTTGTTGGAAAGGTAAAATTTTACAATAAATATTGTTCATGGTACGTTGCTTATAGATATGATTCTAGCCAGCGTCTGTGTGGCACTTTGAATACACCAGTTCCCATGAGATCACTGAAGTTAAGCAACGTCCTGCGAGATGGGTGCCCACGTGGGTTCGCGCCCTCGTGATGCTGGCTATTTTTCTAGCCCAACCCGGGCTGGGTGAGGTCAATGTGGGTAGCTGGTTTGCAAGTTTCCAGCGAATAAATGGTGAAAGCCCCGTCTTGAATGACCATTAGATGTTAAAGAGACGTTAAGCCAAATTAAAGTTTATAAAAATGAAAAATTGATTAATTTAAGTCAGTCAGATGGATTTTTAATTTGTTTCTCTATATATTTTTTCACATTTAAGGTCGATTTACGGTTAGCTTAGGACAACAGAACAGTTAGATTTAGGAGATCTTACTATATTTAATTGCCTCCCTTTGAATTTTGGGTTTATTATTTTCAATAATGAACATTTGGAATCGTCACGAAAAAAAAATTACCCACCCCCTCAAAATTTGAATTACACGTTTCAAGGTACGTAGAATCCAAAAATCGAATAAAAAAAATCCGTTTGTCCTCTGTCCGCCGTACGCCGTGATGGGCACTTTTGCCACTTAGCGTCATGGGCGTAGGAAGAGGGGGGCAGGTGGGGGCAGCTGCCCCCCCCTAGAAATTCTCGAGAGTATGCAGCATGGAAGGGGCAACTTAAATTTACACTAGATAAAATGATTTTTGGAAGCAAAAAAGTCATCAAGTACCGAAATACGATAAATGCCACATTTTGTCCCTAATCCAACAGCCCCACTGTGAACAATCAAATGTAACTGTGGCAAACTTGTCGCATCGTTGAATCGCATTTGGTAAATTTGGTGGGAAAATTCAAAAAAATTAACAAACGTTACAAACGTATAGGTTCCATCTGTTTTTTTCGGCTTTCCGTATATTTTTCCATTGTAAAACTCCTCCTGCTAGTTGAATTTCGCCGGTTTGGCACTTTCCTTTATCGATATTTATCACAGGCCCTGGGGTCGCCCCTCCCCAATAACTGAATCATCAGTTACCCCTGGGGGTTTATTATTAAATAAGTACCGATTTACTTTATCGACCCCCCCCTCCCGACATGAAAATCTCAGCTGCCCCCCCCCCTAGGCCAGATGCTGGCTACGCCCTTGCTTAGCGTTGACCGTTTTGGATGAAATTTTGTATATACGTTCCATCTGGTTTCTTATTGTGCCCCGAAACTCGATTGCACCTTTGGCGATTATTGCCGCTTTTTAGCGGTTTTCAGTATTGCTGTCTAAAAGGAGAATGGTAAGAGCTAGAGATTTGAAATTTGGTATGTACGTCATATTTAGCTCCGAAACTTTGGTGTAACCACTTTGGTGGGTTCAATCAAATATACCGCTGGCGGTTTTTACCGCTTTAAAGCGGTTTTCATTAATCCTCTCTAAGAAGAGAATGATAAGAGCCAGATACTTCAAATTTAGTACGTATGTCAATTTTAGGGTCCAATTACGCCCCAGATTTGGAATCGTCACGAGACCCCTTTCTTCTCTCTTTCTCTCTCTCTCTTTACTTTCATTCCCTTTTTTCTCTCTTCTCTTTCCTCTTCCTTCTATCTTCCTTTTAGTTAATTCAATAAAGAGTTATATAAAAATAATAATGGGANATTCCCTTTTTTCTCTCTTTCTCTCTCTCCCTCTCTCTCTCTCTCTCTCTCTCTTTCTCTCTCTCACTCTTTACTTTCATTCCCTTTTTTCTCTCTTCTCTTTCCTCTTCCTTCTATCTTCCTTTTAGTTATTTCAATAAAGAGGTATATAAAAATAATAATAGGAGTTTTAGTACCCAAATTTTCAAGGGATGAAATAGTAAATCTACATCTAGTTTTGATCTATCATCTCAATCTTCCATAATTTCATCCCTGATAAGTAAATGCATTATGGTTGTTATTGTTTTAACTTCTTGCCATTCTGATAGAGTTTATTCATGAACCAAATCGAAAGAATGAAAATGACTTCAAGTCTCATTTTATTAAATTAGGTCATCATCCCGCCACGGCATCCCCTCTCCAATAGAGCAAGTTCATGTATGAATTACTATTTGTATTAGGAAAGGGCGGAAAATGGGTTTAGATTGGCTAATTATGTACACCGAGAGTAAACAAAAGAGAGTTTTAAAGGGTGTGCGGGATAATTTTTTCATAAAGCTTTCCATCGAGTAGCCACCGGTCAACTTCATTAGATGCCCGGACCTAGGCCCGTGTAAATAGAGACCTAGGCCCGTGTAAATACAACTGTATTTACACCAAACTGTAAATACAGTTTGGTGTTATAGGAAGGTAATTGTTTATTATTATTTACTACTTGTTCGCAAGACTTCTAGTTTGGAGTCGTTACAATTATCACTGCGACCTTTAGAGTGGTTCGAGTATATCAGAATTATAATTTTAGGACTCAGGTTTTGGCTCTGAACTCTGAAGATTTTCGAGATCATATGTTTGAAAAATCCCGTATCTTCTACTTTCAATGCCTCATACTCAAATAAAAGATGGGTTGCCGTTTCTTCTTTTCAAAATTTCAAAATAGAAAAGCTCTTAACACCAGCCATAACATATCAAAATTTTACGTTTCTATAACAAACCGCTAAAAAGATCAAAATCATTTTCAAAAAACACAACATTGGACACCCTGGGCAACCCGGGGACTCGTAGACCCTAAAAACTCTATAGCAAATTATCTTCATGTCGTAAACATACATACCAAATTTCGACAAAATCGGATGAATATTGTGGCTTGTATCGTGTAACAAACAAACATACATACACATATACAAGTGCATTTCAGGATGTATACCGGGGTCAAAAGTGGAGTTCACCAGCGTTCACAAAAATCAAAATTTCCAAATGATTGCATTCAAACACAGTTTTTTTTTTGTCTCTGACTACTGGACAAGTAAGCAAATATTGTTTTAAGTGCAATTTGCATTTGTGCACCCAAAGTCCTAAGGCCTTTGCAATTATAATTTTCATAGTGAAAATAAATCATATTGAGATTGTCAGATTAGAGCTGATTGTGTAAAGTAAAATTTAATGCTAGTATTGACATAATTATATTGCATTGTTATGTTTTTGGGGGCTGACGTCGATTTTTAGCCTTCAATATTATATGTATGATGACAGTTAAACAATTAATATTCATATATTCGGCTCCCATTGGAAGCGATGATGCCACTATTGGTTGATTAGTAAATTTTTTTCCCTGAAGTAATGCGAAAGCGGTTCCGGGGCATAACTTTTGTAAAAAAAAAAAAAAAAAAAAAAAAAAAAANAAAAAAAGTAAATGCCGAACCTTTTAATCAAGATACTCGTTAGGGAATCCCAGTCCCAGATTGTCCAATATCTGAAGATAACTACGGAATTATAAAATACTCCTAATACTACAACTTCGTGTTCAATAATTGAAACTAAAACTGAGTTGTGGTTGTGAAAACATAAACTGGTTTAAATATTAATAAAAATAATTCAAGAATGGACAAGGGCGGGCTGGGATGGAAATTCTAACGGCGCTACACAAAAATGCCCTTTGTGATGTTTTGGGTTCGTGCGTATAACACTATAGCACACCTTGATTGTGTTATGTATTATAGTCAAATGGTACGCAGTATCAATATTTCAGTTATTCTATAGCAGTGCGTATAACACTATAGTTCACCTTGATTGTGTTATGCATTATAGTCAATTGGTACGCAGTATCAATATTTCATTTATGCTATAGCAGTGCGTATAACACTATAGTACACCTTGATTATGTTATGTATTATAGTCAAATGGTACCCAGTATCAATATTTCAGTTATGCTATAGCAGTACGTATAACACTATAGCACACCTTGATTGTGTTATGTATTATAGTCAAATGGTACGCAGTATCAATATTTCAGTTATGCTATAGCAGTGAGTATAACACTATAGCACACCTTGATTGTGTTATGCATTATAGTCAATTGGTACGCAGTATCAATATTTCAGTTATTCTATAGCAGTGCGTATAACACTATAGCACACCTTGCTTGTGTTATGTATTATAGTCAATTGGTACGCAGTATCAATATTTCAGTTATGCTATAGCAGTACGTATAACACTATAGCACACCTTGATTGTGTATTGTATTATAGTCAAATGGTACGCAGTATCAATATTTCAGTTATGCTATAGCAGTGCGTATAACACTATAGCACACCTTGCTTGTGTTATGCATTATAGTCAAATGGTTTGCAGTATCAATATTTCAGTTATTCTATAGCAGTGCGTATAACACTATAGTACACCTTGATTGTGTTATGCATTATAGTCAATTGGTACGCAGTATCAATATTTCAGTATCCCGCTAGGCAGACACGCGCCTGAGAATGAATTTCAACTCCCAAGAGTTTTAAGTTCCCATTTTGAACTTTAAAATTCGGAAGTTTAGCTTTTGTAAAATTAAGATAACAGACACCCTGTAAATTTTATGGGTCAATTGTGTGATGAAAATGCTTTTAGAAAGATAATATTACAAGTTAGTTGCTTTTGTAGCCGAAACAAAGGTCCCTCCTTCAGCTCTGTTGGTGCTGAAGCAGGCTGGGTTATTGCTTCTCAGTCGAATATTAGAAACTTCAAAAGAGCTTTTGTTGACTAATCCCGGACATCAAACAACAAACGCCTGCCTATGGAATCATGATGACCATGAATACATTTGTGTAAACTTTTGGGAAATTGGAAAGAAAAAAAATGTCCGAATTTTATGGGCTGACGGAGAAATAAAATGACCCCAACAAAACACATTGGCCACATTCATTGTCATCCAAGATCTGTGCCCAAATTTCAGCTCAATCGGACAATGGGAAGTGGGTTAAATTTAATTTCTAAGATTTAACCACAAACAAAGGCACATACATATTTATTTTAGTAAGCGTAAGAAAAGCCTAATAATAATTAATAATAACAATATTTTTCATATATTTGATATTTTTCTTAAATCTACCGACCAGGGTTAGATAGAAGAGATTTTTGAAGAGGTCTTGATGGATGACGCTTAAACAAGTATCAGTTTTAGTTTAGACAAAATTATTAGTGCCATTACTTAGAAAATGACACTCAAAATTACAGCCCAAAATTTGAACCGATTCCGGACAACAAAGCCCATTTATTGAAAACCATGTTGACAAAATACAAACCATAATGTGACTAATTATTATTGTTATTGAATGGGTTGCCAATCTGTATGGAGACTGCAATTATCATTGCGACCTTTATTTAGATCTGTTGTGACCCGTAGGCGGGGATGAGGTTAGATTCGAACCAACAGCCTCCTGATTACGAATCCACCGCCTCAAGAAAATAGTGCTGTTATAATGTGACTAAAGAATCACGTTTGCAATATTCTATATTCGGCAACTACCCTCAAATTCAAAAAAAAAAAAAAAAAAAAATTGGATCCGAATAAAATTATGAAGGTGTTTTTTTGCCAGAACGGCGAGCTACTACGAGCGACTGATTCCTATGGATGTAGGTAAATGGAACCTCATTCACTGAAATAACGAATAACGTTATGGTCGCTTCCGAAGAACGACCGGGGTTAGAAGTTTTAGAGTTCCTGATGAAGATTTCAACATGTTCAACGAGTACGTATAAGTTTAAGCCCAGGAATTTAAGATGAAAAAATGGATTAAAAAACATTAAATGATATAATTCTGAATTTTGCTGAAAATGTTAGCTTAGACATAGTCCTTCCTGCCTTATCAATATTATAAAAAGTCACAAGGTGGGAGGTGGGAAAGTTACGTAAACGTCCGCCATTTATACTTTTATTGTCCGCCATCTTGAATTTTATGCTCATTTTTTGATTTTCTGCATAACATCTTGGGATCAAATTATATGTTCGGACTTTAATAAACGACAATTACATTTTCCACACGATTAGTTCCATACATTGACTTCTAGAAAATGTAACTAATTGCGTGATTCAAACAAGTCTTAGAAAAAAATTCAAAAAAATTTACCGTTCTCAACCTATAAAAAAAAATCTGTGGAAGAAGGTAAAAACCACAAGGCGAGTTTAATGGCCGAGAAATTTTCTACCTCCTAATTCCCAGAGCTCCATTGTGATGTGGTCAAGTACTTAAATAAATGAAGAAAAAAATCCGTCACTCCTTGGAATTAAACCGACTCTCTCCTCTTTACCAGATAAGCGTTTAACCACTATTCTACCGGGGCAGTCTACAGATCAATTTGTCTCGAAAGACTCCAAAACAAATTCTACAGAAATTCATCATCTTTCGTTTATTCCGAAGTAAAATTGCATGCATGCATGCAACTTTGACCTATTTTCTTTTGAAAAGGTCAAGTTACACTACTCCGATAGCCTCCGACCCGGCCCGGCACAATAAAAAGTATCGTTTACAACGAGAAACATTATGTCGGTGGAGGAAATAATCAACCCTGATTGGTTGAAAACCGGACTAGTGTAAATAGTAAATAAGGGAGAGTTGAAGTACAACTAGAGATTATGATCCCGAACCTTCCTGACAATCCCGAAGTTTCGGGACTGGAATGGTCACAATCCCGGGATTAGAAAAAAATTGGGAATCTTCCAAATTTCAAGTAAAAGTAGGTAGTTACTACAATAAGTAGATAAAATAAAAAGTCAAGTTTTTAACTTGAGAGATGTGTGTGGAGTCCTTTTGTGGATCAACCAAGAGTTTTCCGAATAGCATCACATTTTTTACACATTGCATTTTTACCGTTTTTGGACACTAAAAAATGACTCCAAACGGATGAAAGGATCTTTTTTTAAAGTCCAACCGAGCACAAAAGTAGTTGCGTTCAAAAAAGATGTTAGAATATATTAGAACATTAAAAATTAAGCCATTGCACACTTTTACAAGTCTTTTGACTATAAAAGAAACTGAAACAAGTGAAATACCGACTGCTTTGTATTTACCAAAAGGCTAGGTACCTATTTTTAGATAATTCGCATGAGTCATACAAACAACACATCGGTCATCCGTTCATTCGGTCTACACAAAGAAGAAAGGGATTTAAAAAGGTCTTGCATTTTTTTATTGCATGGCAGATGGCAGCACATCGACTTTCATGTAACGTTCAAAGTTGATGTATTGGGGCCTCATTTTCAAATTCAATAAAAAAGTATGGCTTTTGTTCGTTTTTATTATATCAATGTCAATCCCGAAAATCCCGGGATTGGATGGGGAATCCCGGGATCAAAATTTCAGCCATTTCTCGGGATCGTAATCCCTAAGTACAACAGTTGTCTGTTTAGGATGTGCTGAGGAAGTAATAAACAAAGTTTGCATGTCGCAGCGAAATTATCATGTTCGATGAACGTAGAAAATAAAAGTTGTTAAAGTGGTGGAAACTAACTTTCAATTTCATAAACACATTAACGTGTAGCTAGTTTATACCTACCATGCCAGAATTAGATTAAATTATACAATTAAGTAGGCATAATAGGAGGCGATAAGGGTAGACTAAAGGGGACGGAGATGTAGAAGAAGGTGACAAAGAACAATTGGACGAATAGAGAGACGTATGAAAAAGGAGATAGAAGCAGAGAAATAGTAAATAGAATAGAGATAGACTAAAAGAAATGTAGATGTGGAGGTAGAGGAAAATGACAAAGAACAATTGGAGGAATAGAGAGACATATGAAATAGGAGAAGCAGAAGAGAAATAGTAAATAGAATAAAAATAGACTAAAAGAAATGTAGATGTGGAGGTAGAGGAAAATAACAAAGAACAATTGGAGGAATAGAGAGACATATGAAATAGGAGAAGCAGAAGAGAAATAGTAAATAGAATAGAAATAGACTAAGGGCAATATAGATGTGAAGATAGAGGAAGATGACAAAGAACAAATGGAGGAATAGAGAGACATATGAAATAGGAGATAGAAGCAGAGAAATAGTAAATAGAATGGAGATAGACTAAAGGCAATGTAGATGTGAAGATAGAGGAAGATGTCAAAGAACAAATGGACGGAAAGGGAGACATATGGAATAGGAAATGGAAAAAGAGAAATAGAAAATATGGGTATAAAAAAAGCTCTCAGAATAGACTAACGGCAATGAAGATGTGGAGGAAGAGGAGAAAGATCAAATGGAGAGGAAGAGAAACCAATGAAATAGAAAATAGAAGAAGTTTATATAATAGAAAATGATTAGGATAATCTAAAGGCAATGAAGATTTAGATGTGGAGGAAGATGACAAAGAACAAATGGACGGAAAGGGAGGCACATGAAATAGGAGATAGAAAATATGGGTATAAAAAAAAGCTATCAGAAAAGACTAACGGCAATGAAGATGAAGAGGAAGATGACAAAGATCAAATGGAGAGGAAGAGAAACCAATGAAATAGGAAATAGAAGAAGTTGGTATAATAGAAAATGATTAGGATAATCTAAAGGCACAAATAAACGGAAAGAGAGACATGTGAGATAGGAATTTCTAAATGATTAGGAGAAGAGACATAAGAGACTAAGGGCAATGGATACGAGGAGAAAGATGTCAATGAGAGAACGGGAAGGAAGAGAAACAAATGAAATAGAGAGAAATGGGAGATAGAAGGAATGGGTATAAGAGAAAGCTATTAGAATAGACTAAAGGCAAAGGCAATGGAGATATGGAGGAAGATGTGATATAGAACAAATGCAAGGAAAGAGTGATATGGAATTGGAAGAAATAAAAGATTAGGAGAAGAGGCATAAGAGATGAAAGAATTGGGTATAATCAAGAGTGACGAGGATAGACTAAAAGCAATGGAGATTTGGATATAGAGAACTTCTCATTTAGAGAATCGTCCATTTGACGGAACATGTCCTAAAAGATCATTCGTTCAATCTTTACCCATTTTTCGCAATCAGCGATACATTCATGTAAAAATGACAAGGCGATTCTTTTATTGCCGTTTAGACGTGCTGACATTAATGCCAAAAATGATGAAATAATGAGCGTCTAAATATGGAACTCACCGAATTGACGGCATGTACATGTACAATTCAAAAGATTTTTACTTCATACCTGCATGCGGGTGAAATCAACTTGTAAACCGTCATTTCTCACCAATTCTCAATGTAGATGTTTTTCAGATGAGAAATATTACGAAATATTGGACGCGAGCTAAAACCATGAATGTCAGCATTAATGTCGGTCAGTACTGCAAAACATGTGCGGCTAAACGGCCCTTTATAAAAAAGATGAACATTAAAATCATCACTTGGCACGAGCCGTGAAGTCGTTGCTGCCTAGATAGATGGTAAATGAAACACAGAAGGGATGAAACGACAGACGAAAACAAAAGACATTTCGTTGAGCATATAGCTCCCTGAACAGTACTTACTTCTTTTATACTTCTCGACAAAAAGACATGTTGGACTGTTATAAAAGGGTTTCCACTTTTATATTTTCTTTATATGAGCAACATTATTGTTATCTTTAGAACTTATATCCTTGGATCATGTATAAATATATTAAAACTATCTAATGCTAGGAACTTCCGTATGCAGTAGCAAGGGCGTAGCCAGCATCTGGCCTAGGGGGGGGGCTTCCTTCTATCTTC
>CM022883.1:5694176-5726005 GCA_012654025.1 Pachypsylla venusta
GCTGTCTAAAAGGAGAATGGTAAGAGCTAGAGATTTGAAATTTTATATGTATGTCACATTTGGGGTCTCAGCTATCTCCAAAACTTTTGGGTTCAATCAAATATACCGCTGGCGGTTTTTACCGCTTTAAAGCGGTTTTCATTAATCCTGTCTAAAAAGAGAGTGGTAAGAGCCAGAGACTTCAAATTTGGTTTGTATGTCAAATTTAGGGTCTGATTACGCCCCCGATTTATAATTGTCACGAGAACCCCCTCCTCAATTTTTTGGGAGGGGTATTTTTTTGCCAGAAAAATAATAAACCCATGTGTCACATTGGCAGATTTTGGTTTATTATTTTCAATAATGAACCTTTGTAATCGTCACGAAAAAAAAAAAAAATTACCCCCCCTCAAAATTTGATATTTATATATATAGTATCCTGAAAGAAGTTCATATTTGGCTCTTTTTTAGAACTAAGAACAATTGAGCAATAAGTTCAGGTTAATTCACACCAAATATCGAACCAGAAATTTTCGCAAGTAGTATTTCCCGGCGTTGTCATTTTGTGGTCAGTTAACGAAAAATTTCAGGGCAAAATTTGGCCTTCACACTAGATATTCATCCTGTAAAAATCTAATCAACAAATTTTGTAAGCTTTTTAACTAAATGACCACAAAATTTTTGATTTTGAAAACCAAACACACAAAAGACCAGGATTACTCCTGGTCTGTCACTGTCATTTAAGTTCAAACATGAATATTATTTATTTTAGAAAAATATTAATTTGCGTTGATAATTACCTACCTGAACAATTAGACCTTTGCAAGAGGAAACATTCCAAAGACTTTAGAGATGAATCATTACTTTCAGAGATATTGTACAATCACTGTTCTTGATGAATTAATTCCGAACATACACGAATTTTAATTTGTTCATTTTATCGTATCGATTATTACCGATTTATTGCAATTGGGCCTTGAGGGAAGTTATCATAAAATCCGAATGTATTATATTAGGTATCTAGAATCTGATGAACTTTAAGCTGACAAAATAATAAAAAAAAATTGAACTACATAAAACCATTTTCACATTTA
Organism: Pachypsylla venusta; assembly: GCA_012654025.1. Lineage (NCBI taxonomy): Eukaryota > Metazoa > Arthropoda > Insecta > Hemiptera > Aphalaridae > Pachypsylla > Pachypsylla venusta. The sequence goes on from CM022883.1 coordinate 5,695,250, forward strand.
TAAAAACTCAAGAGAATAATTAGAATATAATTATGTGGCCTTGTTATTTAGAGAGTAGCTAAAAAGAGATTTAAAAGAGACCAAGTTGCAATAACTATTCCGTTCCTGAACAAAGTGAAATCTAAATTGCGGCCAAATTTATTCTTGTTTGTGTTCATCCCACACGGCACACTTAAATTTATTATTGCATTTACTTCTGCCTCAATTATCTTGAAGTAATACTGACTTTACACCTGGCAATTAAAATAGGTACTACAAAGGTCAAACATTTTACAAACATGTTATGAGTGTTGAAATAAATACCTATGTGGAGATCTTTAATAACGATCTCTCCGTGAGTGTTGAAATATTTATGTCGAGATCTTTACTAACGATCTCTTCGTGAGTGTTGAAAGAATTATGTCGAGATCTTTCCTAACGATCTCTTCGTGAGTGTTGAAAGAATTATGTCGAGATCTTTACTAACGATCTCTCCGTGAGTATTGAAATAATTATGTCGAGATCTTTATTAACGATCTCTCCGTGAGTGTTGAATGAATTATGTGGAGATCTTTACTAACGATCTCTCCGTGAGTGTTGAAAGAATTATGTCGAGATCTTTACTAACGAGCTCTCCGTGAGTGTTAAAAGAATTATGTAGAGATCTTTGCTAACGATCTCTCCGTGAGTGTTGAAAGAATTATGTGGAGATCTTTACTAACGATCTCTCCATGAGTGTTGAAAGAATTATGTCGAGATCTTTACTAATGATCTCTTCGTGAATGTTTTCATAATTATGTCGGAATCTTTACTAACGATCTCTCTGTGAGTATTGAAATAATTATGTCGAGATCTTTACTAACGATCTCTCTATGAGTGTTGAAATAATTACGTTAGTAAAGTAGATCTTTACTAACGATTTTTGCACCAGTATATTTGATTTTGATATAATTGTGTACAAAAACGGTTAGTGTCGATATAATGTAATAGAAATGAACACCAGGTTTGATGGGTTAGACATGTTGAGATTAAATTGGGTTAGGATATTTTTTTTAATAATTGCGTTTTGAGGTCTGCACAAGGAATATACTCCACGTTCTTCGCAGATTGAGAAATGTTAAATATTCTATTCACATCCCAATATTCCATTCCAACAGTAATCCATATGTGGTATGTTGGGCTATGCTTTGCTGACATAATGGTATTGAAGTGGTTGTTCCGGACTCAAAATCATAGAAATGACGTAAACACCACCACCAATGCTGTTGGATAGAACGTGTTGGGAGTAGTATTTAGTATTTACAATATATTACTAAAGGATATTACTTTTTATACTGCGGAACACCTTTGTATCGAATTTGGGCTTTTTCGCTCATCCCAGAGTTGTACTTCTCAAAAAAAGAAAGAAAGCATAGCAAAAAAAACGCTAAGAAGCGTAATTTTTGACGGTTACTTGCTTCCACTTGAACTTTATAAATTTTTCCTTTCTTACTACGCACTTACACAAGTACTAAAATGAATATGTGTGCCAAATTTTCTAGGTTTAGCCATCGTGGAACTACATTCATCACCAGTCAGTATACCAACTGGGCTTTGCATTTACCTACATATTTATACTTAGGTAAATGCGAGTTCACCCCGATATTATAATACACGAGCCGTCTGGGGAAACTATTTTTTATATATATACTAGCTGTTTCGCCCGTGCTTCGCTACGGCCTATAGCTTGGTGCCTTAGAGGCATGGCCGTTCTACACTGTTGTATGCATGTATATACATGTATCATGCTATCTGTCTCGCCCCAATGTATTTCTTATGGGGATTGTTTACTTTTTGCGATTTCTACCCGTTAAAATTAAAATTTTGCAAAATCCTTTCTTACATGGTGCAACGAAAGTCCCTGCCAAATTTCAAATCTGTAGCATTAATAGTTTCGGCTGTACGTTGATCAGTCACTCAGGACAGTGCTTTTTATATATAGATATTATCAGCCCCTGAACATGTAGCAATAAATCTAAATGACTTGACCAGGTCAATTACGTCTATTGAGAAAAGGTAATTCTATATTTGTATAAAACCTAATCAAAAATAGCTATTTATTATCTTATATCAAAACAGAAAACGTTACCTAAGTCAGCAAAAAAGCCTGTCTATTCTAAATTAGATATCTTTTAATACAGATCAGTAACAAATCCCCATCTAATCTACCTCAATATTACGATACACGGGTGGTCTGGGGCAATGTTATATTGGTTTATTATTTTCAATAATGAACCTTTGGAATAGTCACGAGAAAGAAAAGAAAAAATATATCCAATTTACTGAGATTAAAATAATTCTATAGATACAACAAATAATGACTTTCTTTATACAAACCTAATCAGAAATATTATTCTCTTAGATCAAAATAAAAACTTTGCCTAAGTCAGCAAAAAATCATATCTTTTCAGATATCAGCATCAAATGTTGATAGAAAAGGAAACAAATCCTTTGGACAACAAGTGTTTTTCCACAGCAAAAATTTACAGAAAAAGCAACAAATTATAAAATACAAACGCGAAAACTGAAAACGAAAATATAGCCACGTAAATAATATCTTTGTTTTTTTTTTTAATAAAAACTACCCACCAAAAATTGTCACTAACTTTTTAATTAGATCACAGACACAAAATGATTTTATACGATTTTTTTATTTAATTTTTTAACAGAAAAAAAAAAAAAGTTAGTGTTTTTCGTCCCGTTTTAACTTTCTAAAAATTAAAATGTGTTTTGTTTTCGTTTTTTTAAAGAGAAGAACTGAGAGAGAGAGAGATAATTTTGCTGAAAGAACTTTCAACTTTGCAGACTCACAGCGAAAAAGTTTATGTTTTTTTTTTAAGTTTCGAAAACTGCCGCCAGAGGGTGGGTTTTAACTTTTGTGCTGTTCTTTTAATGAAACCAATTTTTGATGTTGTTGTTGTTGTTGTTTTTTTCTATATAAAACTGGAGTGAACTTTCCTTATCTACGAGTATAAAACAAGTAGAAAGTATTGAAATGGGTTGAACATTTCGAGTTTTCAATGCCAAAATACGTTTTGAAGAGAAAACCGCAAAAAAGCAAACAACGGTATATTCAATATTTTGTGCGTCGTTCATGGCATAAAACTGATGTACAAGTCAATTTCAAGTTTCAAGCACTTATCGTTCTTGAGATATCTTGTTGTTTAAACACCGACCGACAGACAGACACACGGCCCAATAGAAAGTATAAAAGGAATTATCGCAATGGGATGAATTTATCGATGTCGTTTTTAAATACCAAACTTGTTTTGAGCTCCGTACAGCAAACATCTTGAGGTTTGTCCATTGGGTTGTGTAATGTGTATGTCGGTATTTATGTTAAGTTTATACAATTCCTACCGTTCATGAGGATTTTGTTTTTCTTGGCGTTGCTACCAAATTTGTTTTGAGCTCCGTACAGCAAACATCTTGAGGTTTGTCCATTGGGTTGTGTAATGTGTAAGTCGGTATTTATGTTAAGTTTATACAATTCCTACCGTTCATGAGGATTTTGTTTTTCTTGGCGTTGCTACCAAATTTGTTTTGAGCTCCGTATACACCAAACATCTTGAGGTTTGTCCATTGGGTTGTGTAATGTGTATGTCGGTATTTATGTTAAGTTTATACAATTCCTACCGTTCATGAGGATTTTGTATTTCTTGGCGTTGCTACCAAATTTGTTTTGAGCTCCGTATACAGCAAACATCTTCAGGTTTGTCCATTGGGTTGTGTAATGTGTATGTCGATATTTATGTTAAGTTTATACAATTCCTACCGTTCATGAGGATTTTGTTTTTCTTGGCGTTGCTACCAAATTTGTTTTGAGCTCCGTATACAGCAAACTTCTTAAGGTTTGTCCATTGGTTTGTATAATGTGTAAGTCGGTATTTATGTTAAGTTTATACAATTCCTACCGTTCATGAGGATTTTGTTTTTCTTGGCGTTGCTACCAAATTTGTTTTGAGCTCCGTATACAGCAAACTTCTTAAGGTTTGTCCATTGGTTTGTGTAATGTGTATGTCGGTATTTATGTTAAGTTTATACAATTCCTACCGTTCATGAGGATTTTGTTTTTCTTGGCGTTGCTACCAAATTTGTTTTGAGCCCCGTATACAGCAAACATCCTGAGGTTTGTCCATTGGGTTGTGTAATGCGTATGTCAGTATTTATGTTAAGTTTACACAATTCCTAACGTTCATGAGGATTATTGTTCACACGGACCTACTCTAAATTTGGGCCCTGGTGCGACTTATTTTTAAGTCGGCAGGAAAAGTAATGTAGGAATCATTAAAATTCTAGAGAAAATAGGATTCTACCTCAGTAATTTTACAGTTAGAATTACGAGACTCAAGATAGTATACATGCTGTGTGTGGGTGATGCTTTGATGAAACCAATTACGTCCTGCTTTGCCATGTAGGTACTTGAAAGAAACAGGGACAACGTTAACTCTTCTTCTGTTTTTTTTTNTTTTTTTTTTTTTTTTTTTTTTTTTTTTTTTTTTTTTTTTTTTTTTTTTTTGTGCGGCGGGCGGTGATTGTAATAATGTACCTATGAAGTATTAAATAAAATCTAAATTTCAAAAGATTTTCTTTGTATCGACTACAAAATCTACAAACAGAGTGATGAGCGCTTTCGTCTGTTACGACATTCTCAGGGACTTGTACAGACTTAGTAGCTCAGTTGGTAACGGATTTGTCACCAAAATGATAATACAATGATAGTTTCACCACGTGGTTTGCCCTGGATAATGCTAAAGATCTTACACAGCAAGTGTCCAAACAATAATTAGGTGATTCTCTTAACGACCCCACATAATCAGTTGTAAGCAGAGATCGAAACAATCTGGTTGACTTTGTTTGTCGACAAAAAAAAAAAATCGTCTATTGATCTCCTGCCCACTATACATCATCCATGGATTGATGCAAGACGCTCTGACTGGTAAACAGTTGGGCGTGAGTTCAAACCCGTAATTGTAGTAAATACACTACGTGCATGCGTAATTGTAGTAAATACACTACATGCATGCGTAATTGTAGTAAATACACTACGTGCATGCGTAATTGTTGTAAATACACTACATGCATGCGTATTTGTAGTAAATACACTACGTGCATGCGTATTTGTAGTAAATACACTACGTGCATGCGTAATTGTAGTAAATACACTACATGCATGCGTAATTGCAGTAAATACACTACGTACATGCGTAATTGTAGTAAATACACTACGTGCATGCGTAATTGTAGTAAATACACTACGTGCATGCGTAATTGTAGTAAATACACTACGTGCATGCGTATTTGTAGTAAATACAGTACGTGCATGCGTAATTGTAGTAAATACACTACATGCATGCGTAATTGTAGTAAATACACTACGTGCATGCGTAATTGTAGTAAATACACTACGTGCATGCGTAATTGTAGTAAATACACTACGTGCATGCGTAATTGTAGTAAATACACTACGTGCATGCGTAATTGTAGTAAATACACTACGTGCATGCGTAATTGTAGTAAATACACTACGTGCATGCGTAATTGTAGTAAATACANAAAAAAAAAAAAAAAAAAAAAAAAAAAAAAAAAAAAAAAAAAAAAAAAAAAAAACAGTCAAACCATTGACTTTTATTATCCTAATGAATTTGAGATATTTACCACTATTGGGACGCGGAAGAAGCCGGGATTATCAACATCTAGTCCGACGTCTTCAAAGTAGTATGCTACCCAAACCTTCCACTATAAGTAGGTATGTACTATCAGAGACTGATACAAGGGAGGGGGCGCCAGGGGCGATCACCCTCCCCCAGACCCAGACCTGAAGAAATTAAACGTCGGAAACACGTTTCTCAAACTTGGTGTTTATAAACACTGCCGACTTCCATGTCGTTTAAAATTTGGAGCCTCGATTTCCCCCCCCCCTCAACTGGAGACCTGTATCCGCCCTTACGTACTATACATCATCCTAATTTGATATTATTACTTGAGCCAACAAAAAGGAAAGGAACACACAGTAACATTCATTAAAAACTGGCATGTTGATTACACTTTAATTAATTAAAAAAAAAAAAACTGGCATGGAACGAATGGTTCGCTTGTCGCCTTACAGGCATGGCCGTTCCCGTGTTAATAGTATTCTATTAATTTCCGTACAAAAATCGGAATACCAACTGTAACTCGAAAACGGTTGGAGAGTTTTGAATTGTGTTAATTTTCCTAGGGTCTCAAGCCTATGATTTTGGGAATTCATTACCATACATTTTTCGATATCTCTTACCGTTTCGGCTAAAAATTTTTCGATTATTTTCTAAATTAAATTTTGCCCGATCTCGGATTCGAATTTGTCCAACTATGTCCTAAATTAAGGACTAAGAGGCCATCTAAAACTTTCTTGCTTTGAGTTTATATGTTTTCGTGACAAAACTTAAGATATCGGACCGTGACTTGCTGGATTTTTTTTCAAAAAACGGAAAATCGTCCGTAACTCGAAAACAGTTGGACATTTTTGAATTCTTTATACCCCTGCGCCCAATAAATAAGACCAATTTCACGTGATACTGATGGGACTTTCAAAAGTATAAGGCCAAATCCGATTTTGACCAAGTTTGGCACACTAATTGTTGAGAACCCTGAAATCAGCACTGTTGGGGTTAAAATTAGGTGTGGCGTGGAAAAATTCTTTTCCATTTTTGTCTATATTTTTTTGCGCCAGGATGTGCCGATATAAACTCATAGAAATCAAACTCAAGTTTGTTGAGTAAGATATGTTGGAAGTAGTATTGGGTTAGGTTCCAAAAAAAAAAAATTAAATGCGTGCTGAGGACTGTGCAATGTGTGCAAGGTTAGACTGGTTTCTCAGCAGGCTTCAACTCGATTTTTTTAACCCAGTAGTGCTCCCAACACGTTCTACACGTTTTGACAACCCGATGCTACGTCCCTTCCCAGGTTAACGATTAACGTACGGGGAATATGCAATCTATGTGTGGTATGCACTACTGGGTTAAAAAAAAATCTTTTCCATTTTTGATATATTTTTTGCGCCAGGATGTGCCGATATAAACTCATAGAAATCAAACTCAAGTTTGTTGAGTAAGATATGTTGCTGGAAGTAGTATTGGGTTAGGTTCCAAAAAAAAAAAAAAAATGCGTGCTGAGGACTGTGCAAGGTTAGGCTGGTTTCTCAGCAGGCTTCAACACGATTTTTTTGGAACCTAACCCAGTAGTGCTCCCAACACGTTCTACACGTTTTGACAACCCGATGCTACGTCCCTTCACAGGTGAACGATTAAAGTACGGGGAATATGCAATCTATGTGTGGTATGCTCAGATCGCGTTTAAGCTATCGGGCCTGTGTGATATGAATACTAATCTAAAAGTCAAATTTATTCTCTTTTTTTTCCCCTCCTCCCCTCAGAACAAAGTTCGGGTGCCAGCTAGTATTTTTTATTTCATAATGACTACAAAATGTCCTAAATACCATGTATACGTAATATTCTGACTACATTGTTCTACTGCTCTGTCAGTGCTATGTTGCAATCAATTTGATGAATAATAATTGGATCCCAGTTCAATGAAACCATATCGGTTAGCGGGTTCAATGGACACTCTATGACCAAATTTTCAATATTTTTTCTTGATTTTTTTGACTTTTTTTAATAGTATTTATGGATCGATCTATTTGGCAATGGCATCAGTTTAAAAAAATAATAAACCAAAATAATGTATTTTTAGTTTCTGAGATATAACTAATCCAATCAAAATTAATGAACGACCCCCTCCCAAATGGTATATAATGTATATAAGGACGCCATAAAATATATGAAAATTAAAATATCTGTGTTCTCCAAGATTTATGGCCGATTTTAACCACCGAGAAACTCGAAATTGAGAACTGATACTTATTCTGGATTAGCGGGTAAACTAGATCCATAAAAATAGATCCGTAAATCAATTCAGAGGTGTTCCGCGAAAACAGGGCCGTATCCAAGATTTTTTTTTTCGGGAGAGGGGTCCGAAGCATTGGCAGCCAAGCCAGGACCAACACCTGAAAATTATTATCATGGAAGGTGATGTTGTTCTTGTTGTTGCTGCTGTTGTTGTTTTTGTTTTTGTTGCTGCTGCTGTTGTTATTGTTGTTGCTGATGTTGTTGTTCGGGAGGTCTGGACCCCCCTGGGTACGACCTTGCGCGAAAATAATATCTACTCCTCAGGTTAGGTACCTACGAAACATCCACGATCTAAAATAGAGGAACACCGTCTCGGGATTGAGATACAGTAGGTTCTTGTTAAAGGGATCATCCATCAAGGACCTTAATATCGGGATCCTTGGTCGCAAAAATATCAAATTAGTCACTGGTCATTGTGGTCTGGGAAAACACCTACCTACATCTATACCAAATTCTGTGGGTTTTCAGGTCATTTTTGATTCAACTCCCTATTTGCGTGGTGACTAAGCATGGGAGAGCTACATCCCAGGCTCGAAATCCACGAAAAATACCTAGCCAAAAAGATGATCAAGCTTGTTCAGATCTTTGGCCTTGAATAGGCATACAGGCGTATTCAAGCACAAAAAGCACAGTTGAGGCTTAGGTGCAGGGGCTTATACAGCCCTAAATAGGAATTTAGCTTACGAATACCATTTACGAATGTCTCCCAAGCACAAAAGCCCAGCAGATGCTTCGGTGCAAGGGCTTTTAGAGCCCTAAAGGAGAATTTAGCTCACGAATATACCAACGTCTCCGTGGCTCTCCTAAAAAGGGCTCTCCTTTTAAGTACCTCTAACTGTATGACGTTAAAATAATTGGAGAAAAAAAAGCAAATATGAATCATCTGTTGATGAAAACCGACTTCCTAGCAGCCAAATAAAGAGCGAAATAACGTGAAAGCGATCAAAGGTCATCCATATTCCTATGAATACCAAATCAATTTGCATTTTTTGATCGATATAATTATATCAAGGTCGGTTCTATGTCGCCGGTCTACAAATGCAGGTACCCACCTAGTAGGCAACCTTAAGGGGTATTCACCATTTACGATTTTTTTTAAAAAAAAAAAAAATAAGAATAATAATTTATTATAATTTAAAAACAAAAATTTATCGTGTTTTTTTTGTTTGTTTGTTAAATCATATGGCAAAAAANAAAAAAAAAAAAAAAAAAAAAAAAAAAAAAAAAAAAAAAAAAAAAAAAAAAAAAAAAAAAAAAAAAAAATGTAAGTAAATCCCTTCTATCAATTATTTATATCAAGAGAATTGTGGCATCATCGCGTCCCATGGTTACCAGATGTATGAGACTGTGAGACTGGACCTCCAAATAAGTTGTTGTCTACTGCCTAATTTCTTAATTGTCATCATGCATCTATTCTTGAAGGCTATGGTTCTGGGGGCACATTTGGCATGTGCCCCCCCGAACCATAGCAATCACTGCAATATAATTACGTCAGTAACACAAGAAAATGATTTATAAAATATATTACAGAGTTGATTTATGTATTATTTTACACTCTGGTGGATTTGGACTGTGTGGATGTCACCCTCACCTTACTTCTCACCATCTTAAGTAGGTATGAGATAATTTTCTTTATGGAAAGTTGGTAGGTAGGTATGTCATATATTGAAAAGCTCTGATAGAGAAAGGAAAATAGGAGAGAAGTGGACTGATTAGTTTTCGTTTAATTTATTTTAAATGTAATTTATTTCACTCCGAAAAATTATTAGTTTTACATTATTATTATAACTCAGAGGACAAAAAAGGGCACGTACCTTAGTGAGGTTTGAATTAACAGTGATCGACTCATTATCGGCTCGCTGAAGCCGGTTGCTCGTGCAGGTATATAACTTGTAGCATCTCTGATGATATTTTGAGGTACCGCACAACGCTTACTCACTTTACTCGACGGAAGGAAAGGAGGGATGCAAGACCGACCATACGTACCCCCAAAAAATGGAACATTTTTTTTAATTATCCTGGTTAGGGGTGTTTTCTCCCATTACAGTGAGGATTAAGTAATTTACGTTAGAAAAAAAAACGGATACGCGGAACAAAGTTATAGTTAATAGAATTAAAAAGAATTATTTAAAAACAATACAAAGGCAGATATATGCGGATACACAATATGAAACACATCACGAAACAGGGAACATAATAAATACGGAGAATAAATCAGCGATCGGAATACCGCTGATCCAGAACACATACTAGAATATGATCACACATTGACTTCCGGTTCAATACGCAAGAAGAGGGTGGCAATGTCTTCGCAAGGTTTTCTACAAAAAGAAAAAGAAACAACACACAATGACAAAACTTAGGATAAAGGATTGACACAAGGATATATAAGGAGAGAATGATAAGAGGACGTGCAGACTCAGAATAAATCTGCAAGACGGTGAACGAATGTCCACAGCAGGAAAAGAAGAATTAACAGATGCAAGAGTTTGAAGACTGTCCTGTGCAAGAATATGCCAATGGGCGCTCCCTTCAACACTCTCCACACACCTGCCGAAAAATTCAACACAGAACAACCGAGCTCACGTAGCCCGATTGGGGAAAAGGAATGACATTTATCAGGAAAAGAAAGGATTTCGAGCAGACTCAGAATAAGTCTGCAAGACTGTGGGCGAATGTCCACAGGTAGGAGAACAAGAATTAGCAACAGTCGAGAGAGCTTGAAAACGGCCCGTGCAAGAATATGCCAAATGGACGCACAATTCAAGTTCCTCTACACATCTGTTGAAAATTCAACACAAGCAGAGACTGTGGGCGAATGTCCACAGGTAGGAGAACAAGAATTAACAACAGTGGAGAGAGCCTGAAAACGGCCGGGGGCAAGAATATGGCAAGTGGACGTACAATTCAAGTCTCTCTACACATCTGTTGAAAATTCAACGCAAGACAACCGAGCTCACGTAGCTCGGTTGGGAACTAAAAGAACTCGTACACCCCCAACACGAAAGGTGACAGGATAACAGGAACATCACAGGAAACATACACTACAAAGGAAGCATTCAGAATTTCACAGCAAACACACAATAAACAGAGGGACCAAACAGATACTATTATTTTTTTTCTGAGCAACTAACCTAACTTAAAACATGATTAATTGAAAGTAGAAGGTTAATTTTCACGATTAGACGGTGGAAAATACGAGAAAACTGAATTTTAAATGTTTAATTCACAATTTTATTGCTTGAAAATTAACGAAACTTTGGAGAAAGCGCAAGAGTTTTTAGGGAGCCACTTTATGAGAAGAACAAGTTTAATCGAGACATGGCCGATCAAAACGTTTCCTAACCTCTCGGGGGAGGACGTTCATCTTAACGCTTATATTGATAAAATAAACAAACTTGCACTGGACTTTTTTCATATTGATACAACTATGTCTGCTTCAGTTCAATATATTCAAATAGTTCAATAGATACGGAAGAAAAAGTTTTTTTCAAAATAAATTAAAATTGGAGTGAATTAATTAATCTCCCACCCCTTAAACGTTTAAAAAGCCTTTTTAAATTATATTAAACAACATTTTAAGTTTGTAAATTGCTCCAAAAAAAATTAATAGTACCTGTCTGGTACCGGAAGAAAAAGTTTTTTTTCAAAATAAATTAAAATTAAACTGAAATAATTAATTTTCCACCCCTAAAACGTTTAAAAAGACTTTTTAAATTATATTAAACCACATTTTAAGTTCGTAACTTGCTCCAAAAAAAAAAAATAATAGTATCTGTCTGGTACCTAAACAGAAAACAATTCCAGGATAAGATCATCACAAATCAAACAAATTGGAAATAAAAACGAGTGAACTGAAGACAATGCCGAAAAAGGATGGTACAATCACAAAATTTTAATTCAATTGTTAACAGATTTGAAAAATGAAGAAAATATTTCACGATAAACATAATTATATTCGAAACAAAACACAAAATAATCAAAGGAACATAATTTTATTAGTGATAATAATTATTATTAAAGTAGATCAATTTTAAACCACTTGTTAATCTTGTTATCAGAAAAAATCGTTATCAACAAAGAATAACCAAAAAATGGTTCCGGCTTAGGGGAGAACCGTAGGGTCCTCGAACAAGGGAAAAATCCCACGTTCAAAATATTTTTCCCGCTTGGGGGAAAAAATTTTTGCTCAAGCAATAAAGGCATGGCCGTAAAAACGTTTCCTAACCTGTCGAGGGGGGTTAAAATATGCCAATAAAGCTAACAAGTAAACATAAAAAGTTAAAAACAAAACAAAAGAGAAGTGGAAAAAATAAAAATATGGTTGGTGGGATTTTTCCCGCGATGTGTCACCCGCACGCGACAAAATCCCCAAAAATCCCCCAACTACCCTACGGTTCTCCCCGGAGTCATACCCTTTTGAAAAGGGTTGTAAGACATTCCTCCCCGGTTTCAAATCCCGGCAGAAATCAAGGGTTGCCATTTTTTATGTTTCTATAAAAAGGCAACATAAGCAACAATGTTGCTGTCAGGGGCGTATACAAGGGGGGGCTGGCCGGCTATAGCCCCCCCGAATTTTTTTTCAAGATAAGCCATCAAATGTGAAACGCGTGTGTATATTTATCATCTAACCCTGTGCTCCTTTTTTAATGTCACGCAGAAAACACTTTTTGGGAAAGGTGTTTCATACTTAAATAACAAAGTGCAAAGTTAGGATGATATAACATTTTTCTACATGTTTTCAAATTTTAAGTAGTTGTACCTAACTTGCTTTTTATTATTACCTATTATTATTTGTATTATGTGTAGGGCTTTCAATCCCGCAAGTGCAGGATCTCACTATTTGCGGGATACGCGCGTTTTTTGCGTGATTTGCAATCTGCGGGATCCGCAAGCTCCAATACCGCAAATCCCGCACAAAAAATATTTTAAAAACATACATGATCTTAGGTATTGTGACGGAGTACCAGAAAAGTATTTTTATATTTTTACTTTCCTTATCCTATAAAAAGGAAAGTATTGCAATGGACTGAAATTTTCGATGTCGAGTTAAACACGTTTTGGGGTCCCTAGAGCCCAAATCTCGAGTTTCAGCCATTGGTCGGTGTGTGGCTGTCTGTGAACAAGATATCTCAAGAACGGCAAGTGCTGGAGACTTGAATGTATTGTCAGTTTTATTCCATAAACGGGAAAATAAGCTTTGGTGGAAATCGAGTATACCCTACTTAAAATGAGAACGGTAATAGATAGAATTTTAAACTTGGTGCCTATTCATATGAATGTCATACAAGAAATTGAAAAATACAACTCAGGTTGAAGTGTAATACGAGTATATAAAGAAGTGTAATATATTTTGTGTACTTTCGATCTGGGGACTTCAAATTGGCATTGAAAACTGGACATCGAAAATTTCAGGCCATTGTTCTTTCTTTTTTTATAAATAAGGAAAGTCGTGTGACGTTTACACCAGATTTTTATAAACACAATAGTTGGTTGATATTAGACAAAGTGAGGATGTCATATTGCCTTTGAGATCAGAAAAAAGACCAGGCAAGTATATGCAAAAGTATACGGCTTAGCAGTTTGTTGTAAAACCCTATATTTTATATTTACACTTTGTTTACATTATCTCTCTGTGAAACTAGTTGGGTTCAACATCACGACGCTGTTATGGTACCTACTTAGTTTGCCCAGCCCCAGCCCCTCCCCCCAAAAAAAAATCCTGTGTACAGTGTGTACGCCCCTGGTTGCTGTAACATTAAAAATTAAAATGATAGTGAAATACTAATTATTATAACAGACATGTCCAATTTTAGGTTAGGGTAAAATACAATTAATTATGTTAGGACAATACCAATGCTTTTACGAATATGTGACTTGTGACCCTTTTAAAAAATGTTTTTTTTTCTTCTTTTTGTGGACCCTTAATTTCTGCACGAAGTCCAATTCCTGTTCAACTGATAACGGCTTAAAATTCAAAAATTGATATCGCGCTATCAGTAATCAGTATCAGTACAGTAATCAGTAAATCTGTTTTAACTTTTAAATTATGCTTTAGCATTAGTATATTAGTATTCTATTTAGTTATTTCAGAATTCAGTTTGAATTTCTATAATAAATCTCATTCTTCTGTGAATCATGCCGTTCAAGCGTGACAAAATATCTTTTTCGTTTGCTGAGAGAAAGTCGAAAGAAATATTAATTTGCACACTATGTGGTAAATATTATTCAGGGCCACATTTATTAAATTAATTGCGATGGCCATCAACGCAAGGTCTGAAATTCTAAAACACATAATCTTATTGTCGTCGAGAACCAATAATCTTCATCATTAGAGATTGATTCAGCCTCTCAAAGTTTCCATTGCTAAGAAGTCCTAATTTCTGAAATTTTATGTTCATTTTGAATACATTCTCAGAAGAAAAAAAACTGAGGCTATCGCTTTCTTTTGTCTTTGTGTTTTATTATGTCACAATTTGTGTGGGCATTATAGCATTGTACCCCACACTAGAGCTTGCTCTGAGCTAACATATTTCACTCCATCAGGACGTTTTCCAAACTACAAGCAATGTTGATTGCTTGTAGGATTTGTGGGGCTCTCATGATTAGTTGGAGTATATCAGTTGCGAGTTGTTTTTTATTTTGTATATAAATTATTCTTTTTTCAGCTCATACCACCAAACTGAAAGATTCCTGGATCAAAAAACCATGGCATCAGAAAAATTCGAGGTTGTTGTTGCAGGTGTGAGTGGCGATTATCCAGAATGCGATAACTTTCATGAGTTTAGCGAACTTTTATTTAGCGGTAAAAGTGGTGTTACCGTGGACGAAACTCGGTGGCCCTCAGGTAAGATTTAATAATTTTGATCAATCAGTTAATAGTGGCATCATTGTTTCCGATGGTACCAGCATGTATGAAAAAGTAGCTTTAAAGAAGTTGTTGTTTGTTGTTGAAGTATTTAATTGTCATCATATTATGTACATCTAGTCTTGGAGGTTAATAATTGATATCGACCCTTAAACCATATCAATTACTGCAATATAATTACCCCGGTAACATAAATATATTGTAGAGTTGCTCAGGCGGTCTCGCCCTTAATTAACGTCTCACAATCTCACTTCCATGGCCAAAATATGACCTATTTTGACCATGAAAGAGTATAAGTAATTACGCCTTCGGCATGCTTACCTCTTTTTGTTCTTTAACTTCACCTCTACCAATTTTATTTGTTGTCTAGATGGTCCAAGATTTTAGAACATCCTAATTTAAGCCCGTTCGGTATACATGTTATTGTAGCGGTGTTTTTCTTAAAATCAACTTTTCTTCGCCTTTCTAGCCTTTCTTCAGTTTTAAAATAATTATATAAAAAAATGGTAGAAATAGAAATAGCGAGGTTATCGAAAAGATTTTGATGGCCTTTGGCTGGAACTGAGATGGTATTCGTTCCAGGATGTACCGGTGCGTAGAACTGGCTGATAGACGGAGGACGTCCGTTTTACATGAATGTCTATTTCTATAGTTTAAAAAGGTTAAAGAGGTTGACTTTGAGAGATTTTTTTAAATAAAGTATATATACAATTGTATCTAGAATTTAATGGAGAAAAAAATACAAAACACACAAAATTTGCTACAAAAATTAGCTACACACCAAATTAATCTATTTTTAGGTTCATCAAATTGAAGTCGTCAAGGACAATAATTTTGTACAATTTCTTCATTAAAAAATGTTGCCAATAAAAATAATCTTATATGGCAGTCTATTCAAATCAAGTTTTCTATTTTCAAAATAATACATTTTACTTGTAAGCTTATTCGTTCTACTTTGATAAATATTGATGTTTTAGGAGCAATGGACACACCACCAGGCCTTGGCAAAATTCCTTCTTATAAAGAGATGGATTCTACATTTTTTGGTATGACGCCTGGACTCACAATGTGCACAGATCCTTTGACGAGATTGACGCTTGAAACTAGTGTAGAGGCTTTAATAGATGCAGGTGGGTATTTCATTAATTTCCCATTGGAGAGCTCATTTATAAAAAGGACAAAAGTTTAACAAAATATACTCGTATGCATCCTACAATTTAATTCTTGTTATTTGTTGTGTGTCAGGGGTAATTACCCTCTGACACATTATCAACGGGACCAAATTTTGTTGTCATATTTGATATATCGATAATCACCTTTTGATGGACGTATTGGACGTGTTATCAAAATTTAGCAAATCTGTTCAAATTTATGTTTTTCACTCAAACTCTAATGGGGTTACACAGGAATGGACTTGGCTTGTTGGCTGTTAGGGGAGTATGCAGACGAAAAAAGGTTGAGAACCGCTGCTCTAGATCTAGAGTGAAATTTGCTCCCCATGATCATAGGGAGCAAATCCTATGAACCGATTTTAAGTGCAATTTAAAATCTTTATAATTCTTATTTTTGGTAAGATAGGTAATTCACTTGTTATCCATAATTGATTCCTCTAAAATTTCGAAAATATTGATTGACTAATATTGGGCGATACTATGGGATACTGTGGGAAATCTTTTAGGGGCACAATCATTTTGACCCGGAATTCTTCCTGAAGCTCCCAGTAGGTTATGTAGCGTTAATTATATGGCAGAGGATGTAGTATTTTTGTTTCTTGATCTTTGCTGTACATTTAAGCAACTTCTTTTCATTGATTGACTACTATTGGGCGATACTATGGGATACTGTGGGAAATTTTTTAGGGGCACAATCATTTTGACCCGGAATTCTTCCTGAAGCTCCCAGTAGGTTGTGTAGCGTTAATTATATGGCAGAGGATGTAGTATTTTTGTTTCTTGATCTTTGCTGTACATTTAAGCAACTTCTTTTCATTATTGATTGCAGGGATAAACCCTTCAGATTTAAGTGGAACAAACACGGGGGTGATTGTCGGGTCCTGCGTCAGTGAGTGTGAATTTATTCAATTATTTTCTGCGAAAAAATTTGCAATCCTAGGAGCCAACAGAGCAATGCAGGCCAATAGAACATCATTCTTTCTCAATTTGACAGGCAAGTTAATTTATTTTAATTGAGGAGCGCGGCAGCGCTTAGCCTGCCAAGACCTCGCCCAGTGGTATCCTTCCACCCAAGAGTCTATTTTTATTCATTCTGTGTTTTAACCCAACACATTGTAGACTGGTCCGTGAGGTTGTCACCTTCAGGTAATTTCTCATATTCATAAGTATGATTTATTTTCTTTCTACGTAAGCGTCACCCCTGTAATTCGAAAAAAAACCACTATGTTTATTTGTTACCATACTCCTCCAAAACGGCTTAACCGATTTTAATGAAATTTTGTATGTACATTCGGTAGGTCTGCGAATAGGTTTTTATCTATAATTTAATAGAATTGAACACCAAGTTTGTTGGGTAGGGCGTGTTGGGAGTAGTATTGGATAAGGTTCCAAAAAAAAAAAAAAAAAAAAAAAAAAAAAAAAAAAANAAAACTAAAAAAAAAAAAAAATGCGCGTTGAAGTCTGCTGAGTTTAGGCTGGGTCTGCGACCCAACCTAAACTCATCATCTTCACAATCAAAAACTCAAAAAGAGCCGAATTGGCCCCTACATCACTCCCATTTTTTTCCTCACTACTTACTTACTTACTTGGATTTCAGTTCTGAAAAGTGATAATAGTGCAGGGGGTGGGATATCTCAGTGAAGTGCAGGGGGTGGGACATCTCACACTCGCGCAAACCAAGCTTTGCAATATCGGCGTTGTGGGCGGAGGCTTTGTCATGTTGGAGACGAAAACATCGTAAAAGTATAGATGGAACCTAGCCATGGTTCACCTGTCAAAATTAAACTAAACAAAATATTTTTATAATTATTCCTAGACATTACTAGACAATGTAAGATATGTAAAAACATGGTCAAAACCGTCATACATTGAGTCTTTTACAGGACCAAGTTTTCAAATGGATGCGACTTGGACTGGAGGACTCCAATGTTTGGAACTCGCTAAGCGTCTCATAGAAGAAGGCTCTGTGGAAGGATGTATTGTAGCAGCCGCTAATCTAACGATAAGTCCATGTGTGAGTAAACAAATGCAAGGACTGGGCTGTCTCTCAAATGACGAATATACCAGATCCTTCTCCAAAGATGGTAAGATCTATTTTTCATATATCTCGTAGGATCAACCTTGCAATGTCTTTGCGATGGTTAAATCTACGTCCTAGGACAACAGTAGAAACTCAAACCAAAGACCATTCAAACAAGAAATGCACCTAATTAATCTTGTTCAATTCCCTTATTTTTTTTATACTGAGAAGTACTTACCCGGTGGCGGAGGTCTGCTTCAAATTATCCAAATCCAGGCCCCGAACCTTTCAAAGTTGTTTTTGCAAGTATTTACAACTTCAAATTTATACTGCTCCTGACTATGCCAAGGAAATTAGCCACTTCTATAGATCTCGTTTCTAGGCATGCTGGTTGGTAGGATTCGACAGACTTCTGGATAAAGAGTGGTCGAGAGAAGGTGAAAGCTGACCATGTAGCTTTTGAAACGACAAATTGCAGGTTATAGTGAGCCAACATTTCTTGGTGAATCCGCTCTTGGTACCACCTCCTACATTCGAAGATAATAATAATTTATGTCACAAAACAGTAGATGAATATACCTAATTCTGAAATCACTCCTTTCCTGAGCTCAAATATATGAAATAGAAATCCATCTATAAGATGGATTGTTTTTACTTCAACTAGTTTTTTCACTGATTTCCCGAACGATCTCACATACCTGTCATATTCATGGGTGAAATTCATGGACAAAAACCCTGGCCCTCCTTGCCACTAGAAAATGTTATCCGGCTGACATCGATTTCAATATCAATATCCTAACGTGGTGTGTCCTTGCCAAAGCAAGTGCTCTTTCCATCCGACAATGTTATCTGGCTGACATCGATTTCAATATCAATATCCTAACGTGGTGTGTCCTTGCCAAAGGAAATGCTCTTTCCATCCGACAATGTTATCTGGCTGACATCGATTTCAATATCAATATCCTAACGTGGTGTGTCCTTGACAAAGGAAGTGCTCTTTCCATCGGACAATGTTATCTGGCTGACATCGATTTCAATATCAATATCCTAACGTGGTGTGTCCTTGCCAAAAGGAAGTGCTCTTTCCATCCGACAATGCTATCTGGCTGACATCGATTTCAATATCAATATCCTAACGTGGTATGTCCTTGCCAAAGGAAGTGCTCTTTCCATCCGACAATGTTATCTGGCTGACATCGATTTCAATATCAATATCCTAACGTGGTGTGTCCTTGCCAAAGCAAGTGCTCTTTCCATCCGACAATGTTCTCTAGCTGACACCGCGTTCTATTGTTAGTGTCCTGGCGCGATGTCTATTTCACAAGCCCTCGGTTGATTTGATCATAACATGTACAGATGTTCTTTTTAACTTTCAGCAACTGGTTACGTACGAGCCGAAGCTGCTGTCGCTTTCTATTTGACGAGAATTGAAAATGCGAAACGTAGCTACGGTAGTGTGGAAGAAGTGGCAGTCAAAACATTTGGAGGCAAAAATGGTATTTTTGCAGCAAACGATAGTCCAAATGATTTCGAAGATCTTATGAAATCAGTTTATTCGAAAATAGACAGCAACCAAGTTGGTTATGTGGAAGCAGATGGCTCTGCCATTAAAGTAGGTTTGAATGAAACAGTTGCATGAAACAAAAAACCGTCTGCAAAATAGGTCAGTATAATAGCTTTCTCACGATTTTTCCTCCGTGGACAAAATTCCTCAAAATAATATTATGCATAATATAGATTCACATTTGCGCATCAGCAGATGAAAGAAGAGATTCAAATTTAATGAAATGAATTTAGGACCATCTGGGGACATACCATGAAAATCTCAGACAGAATTACATCAAGTCCGGATCAACGGTGAAAAATGATAACTAAACTTCAGTCAGATGGACAGAAAAGGTCACATTTGTTCGTTGACGTCTAAGGACCAGTCCTACGAGTGTTTGAAAAGCCGAGTTTTGAAACACTCGGGTCTGGGTATTGTATTAACACAGGTTGACACAGTGTTAGTTGAAACTCCCTGAAAACATGTCGTTTTACGATCGGGTCTAAAACGCATTTTGAGAGAGGAAATTTTCACTATGAGGACAATTTTTTCCAACGTAATACAAAGGTTCGCTACCATCCGTAGTTCACAAAAATATGGTACGATGTTTTTTTTTCAAAAGATAGTATCTACTTTGGTGGGGCAGGTTCACTATCGCACTGAAACAATTTGTTTGTTTTTTTGATCAGGCGAGGTACGTTGTACGTTCTGTTTTATCCGAAACTACACAGGGTAAAATAAATTCCCGACCAATCAAACATGTAGTGTAAGCGGGAAATTAGTGTGTCCGCATGCGAGCTTTATTCTATGTGGCTGTAAAAAAAAATGATCGGTTTCGCAATATTTGCGCAATGTTTAAAATTTCAATTCACTATAATTTATCGTTATCATCATTTTATTGCATGATTATTTATTGTTTATAGAAACTAGACGTGATGGAGTGCTCTGCAATGAAACAAATATTTCATAAAAATAAAAAGAGATCTTCCCCGCTTCTGATTGGCTCCGTCAAAAGTGTTGTGGGACATGCTGAGGCGGCATCCAGTTTGGTGTCTGTATCAAAAGCTTTGGTTATATTGGATTCAGGAGTTATACCAGCTAACTTAAACTATAGTGGACCAAACCCGGATGCCCCTGGATTGTCTACTGGTGAATTTACAGTACGTAATATATGTATAAGGTTAAGTCACGTTTTTAACACCCAAATATTTTGGTGTTTTTAAAGCTTGTCTTTAAAATTTGTGGAAGTTCTTAGCGCACTGCAGTGCGCCAGGCTAAATTCCAGATATTCGTTTTACAAGGGATAGGTCATTGAAAGTATGAACATACCTTCCATAGTATAGTGCAATACTACGCAATAAAATTTAAAAGCTAATATTAACCCGGGCAGAAGATATCTAATTTCAAAAAATCCGAAATTTGCATGCAATTAAATGGAATATATATATGTATATATTCACTATTTTACTAAGTACCAGTGCTCCAAAACGGTTTCGCTTCAGGGAAAAAATGCACGAAATTTAGTTTCAACTGCTAGGACGCTGAAATCTTGCATGATGGTAGAGAGACTTATATTCAATTAAACCCGCAAATATCGAAATTCAAACCCGTTAACTCTCAGTGCTATAACTTCAGGGAACAAGATACACTATAAATATTGCTGTTTTTATAAATTTGGTTTATAGTGTGTATTACTTTATTAATACTTTGGTATTAGATATTATTGGACATTAGGGTCCAGTTTACACAGAAATTTGTGAAATATCAAAAAGTATTGATTTTTCACACACAAAAAAAATATCATTGAAAAAAGGCCAAGTTCCACCCACTCTTCCAAAAATTGCGTCTATGAAAGTAGTGATATCTATTATCGGGGCCAAGTTTATTGTTTCTGCTTTGTATCCCGCACATAAATTTATTATTGCACGTTCTTCTGTCTCAGTCCTCTTGTAATACCGACTTTACACTTGGCCAGTTTGTAAAAAGGTAGTATTTTACGAATCCCCTTAGAAAAAAACTGACCAAATGTAAAGTCGGTATTACTTTAAGAGAAATTAAACAGAAGATCGAGCAATAATAAATTTAAGTGCAGGATACACAGCAGCAACAGTATATCTACACTTGGCCCCAATAATAGTATCACAACTTTCATAGGCGGAATTTTTTGGAAGAAAGTTTGGAACCTGGCCTTTTTTCAATGATAATTTTTTTGTGAAATTTATATTTCTAGAAATGGACAATTATTTAATTTATAAATTTTAGGTTGTTACTAAGAAAACTCCTCTGCCTGGGAAACTTGTTGGAGTAACTTCAATCGGATTGTGTGGCGCGTTTGGTCATATGGTTTTGAAACAGTTCTCTAAGGTTAAAAAACATATCTACAAGAAGTACGAGATGTACCTGGACCAGCTGCCGCGATTGATCTTAATATCGGGAAGAACTGAAACAGGATTGAGGAATATTTTGAAAAAGGTAATCTAAACCACTATTGGGTACCTTGGGAAAGCTGGACTTATGAACCAAAGCACCTGACCTCTTCAACTGTCCTGACAATGATTGGGTCGTTAACTCAAACTCCCTCCCCCCCTCAATCCAACCTTACAATTGCAATCAAAAAGCTGAATCCCACCCATGCAACAACTATCTCCTGCAGCTTCCAAATTCAGGAGAGAGTTGTTGTAGTAGCAGGGTTTCTTTCAAAATCAAGCGTTTATCTCCTTTATAGATTCATGTTTTTAAAAAATGGTAGAAGAAGGTTCATATGAGGTTTCCGATTTTTGATGGCCCTTGGCTTGAACTGCGTTTCAGATGGTGCGGGCCGTAGAACCAGCCATCATGAGGACGTCAGGTGATAGTGAATTGACATAATAGCTTTGTGAAGTTGTTGTTTATTTTACCCCTTTAATGGCACAACTAAATCTATACCTAATTATGACTCCAAGATTATTTGGCCCTCAATTTTAAAAGTTCACGCTCTATAAGTATTCTTTACGTTTTTTTTTTTTTTTTTTTTTTTTTTTTTTTTTTTTTTTTTTTTTTTTTTTTTTTTNTTTTTTTTTTGCTTAACGTCTCTTTAACATCTATTGGTCATTCGGGACGGGCTTGTTACCCTCCATTCGCTGGAAACTAGGTACCCACCCACAGTGACCTTACCCAGCCTTCGCTGGAAAAAGCCAGCATCACGAGGGCGGGAATGGGGAAACAGTTCGCCAACCTATGTGATCTCCCACTTAGTAAAACCTCGCTGGAGGTTACTTAACTTCAGTGATCTAACGGGAACTGGTGTATTCAACGTGCCATAGACGCCGGCTACCCTATGAATTAATTTTGGGCATTACTTTTTTTACAGTCCAGTTATTCCAGAAACAGTTTTTGTTAAAAAAAGATTTTTTTTAGAAAAAATTATCTGACTCATAATTATCAGAAAATTGAAATGTTGTTGTTGTTAACGTTTGCTACCACATCACTGATCCGTTTCCAGGTCAAGGAAGACAGTGACCTCCACGGGGTTTGTCCAGAGGGATGTCGGGTTCAGGCTTGTAGGTTTGGCTGGGGAAACAAAGAGGTGATGGACGTTATGGTTGGTGTTCTTGCATAGGGAACAAATGTCTGGTATTGTTGAGTCAAGTCTGGATTTTTAATTTTGAAGAAGGTGACACCAGCCAGAGCGAAATTCGAAATGGCAACCCCTCGCTCAACATTGGATGCACCAACACTGACATTGGGGAAGTCGGTTCAAGTTCCCCTATCGTATATTGGTTGGCAATGTATAACAACTCTAATAACATCTGGCTACTGTTAGAACGATGATGTCACAAGTCACAAAAGTTAAATAGATTTTCAAGCGTTGTAAAAAGTTGCCGTTGTCTCTTTTTAGGTAAAGGATTATCCAGCAGATGAAGAATTTGCAGCTTTGTTTCATGAGGTGTTCAAGAAGAGTGTCAATCAACACAATATCAGAGGTTACGTGCTGACTCCAAATACAAGTCCAGATGATGAGAATCTAGAACATCTAGAGGTAAGGCGGCTAACCAAGAGAAATGGAAAAACAAAATGCCATTTTTCACTAACGTTGCACTAATCAATAATGGTGTAAGTAGACTTGGAAGACTCATGGAAGACTAGCACCCTTCTGCCCTATATTCCGGTTCTTATCAAAATTATGATCGATTTTCCTAGGGAAATCATAGAATCGCGGACAAAAAAAAAATCAATTTATTACTCTGTCATGCCTCTAATGCTTCAAGGGAAACAGGCCTCTTATCACAGAAGTCTCCCATGATGTCTTCCGCAGGGTTGGCATGTTCAAAACAAACTGTTTTAAACATAGTGATTGTTTTAAACATGTTTTAAACACCAGTTTAAAACATGTTTTTTTTAGCTGTTTTAAACACTGTTTTTTTTATCTCAAATGGTTCCCCTCTTACGAGCAACCCGGATGACGTTATGCGCAGAAGAGGACGAGTTTTGGTTTTGCGTGTGTCCTACCTTGTCCTTCATATCATGACTTGCACTATAAAATTATTCCCTAACGAGGACAGTTTGATTAGAAAAAATATTTTGTAACGGTCATTTGGTGGCTGCTAAATGTCTAGCGAGGTGTTGAGCAACAACCGGCATGAAGTCAACGCCGTANTACCTAAAATATATGTGTCGGCCGATATGATAAGTATTGATAGAGCGGGTTAAGTGTATAATGAGGGGGTAAGTAGAAGATGTGTAAGTGACTGACTAATGCGTAATGTGTATGGAGGAGTGGATGATTTGCCTAAGAGTTTGTGTATGGAGGAGTGGTTAACGAAGGCTGGAGAATGATAAGAATATAATATACCTAAAATATATGTGTCGGCCGATATGATAAGTATTGATAGAGCGGGTTAAGTGTATAATGAGGGGGTAAGTAGAAGATGTGTAAGTGACTGACTAATGCGTAATGTGTATGGAGGAGTGGATGATTTGCCTAAGAGTTTGTGTATGGAGGAGTGGTTAACGAAGGCTGGAGAATGATAAGAATATAATATACCTAAAATATATGTGTCGGCCGATATGATAAGTATTGATAGAGCGGGTTAAGTGTATAATGAGGGGGTAAGTAGAAGATGTGTAAGTGACTGACTAATGCGTAATGTGTATGGAGGAGTGGATGATTTGCCTAAGAGTTTGTGTATGGAGGAGTGGTTAACGAAGGCTGGAGAATGATAAGAATATAATATACCTAAAATATATGTGTCGGCCGATATGATAAGTATTGATAGAGCGGGTTAAGTGTATAATGAGGGGGTAAGTAGAAGATGTGTAAGTGACTGACTAATGCGTAATGTGTATGGAGGAGTGGATGATTTGCCTAAGAGTTTGTGTATGGAGGAGTGGTTAACGAAGGCTGGAGAATGATAAGAATATAATATACCTAAAATATATGTGTCGGCCGATATGATAAGTATTGATAGAGCGGGTTAAGTGTATAATGAGGGGGTAAGTAGAAGATGTGTAAGTGACTGACTAATGCGTAATGTGTATGGAGGAGTGGATGATTTGCCTAAGAGTTTGTGTATGGAGGAGTGGTTAACGAAGGCTGGAGAATGATAAGAATATAATATACCTAAAATATATGTGTCGGCCGATATGATAAGTATTGATAGAGCGGGTTAAGTGTATAATGAGGGGGTAAGTAGAAGATGTGTAAGTGACTGACTAATGCGTAATGTGTATGGAGGAGTGGATGATTTGCCTAAGAGTTTGTGTATGGAGGAGTGGTTAACGAAGGCTGGAGAATGATAAGAATATAATATACCTAAAATATATGTGTCGGCCGATATGATAAGTATTGATAGAGCGGGTTAAGTGTATAATGAGGGGGTAAGTAGAAGATGTGTAAGTGACTGACTAATGCGTAATGTGTATGGAGGAGTGGATGATTTGCCTAAGAGTTTGTGTATGGAGGAGTGGTTAACGAAGGCTGGAGAATGATAAGAATATAATATACCTAAAATATATGTGTCGGCCGATATGATAAGTATTGATAGAGCGGGTTAAGTGTATAATGAGGGGGTAAGTAGAAGATGTGTAAGTGACTGACTAATGCGTAATGTGTATGGAGGAGTGGATGATTTGCCTAAGAGTTTGTGTATGGAGGAGTGGTTAACGAAGGCTGGAGAATGATAAGAATATAATATACCTAAAATATATGTGTCGGCCGATATGATAAGTATTGATAGAGCGGGTTAAGTGTATAATGAGGGGGTAAGTAGAAGATGTGTAAGTGACTGACTAATGCGTAATGTGTATGGAGGAGTGGATGATTTGCCTAAGAGTTTGTGTATGGAGGAGTGGTTAACGAAGGCTGGAGAATGATAAGAATATAATATACCTAAAATATATGTGTCGGCCGATATGATAAGTATTGATAGAGCGGGTTAAGTGTATAATGAGGGGGTAAGTAGAAGATGTGTAAGTGACTGACTAATGCGTAATGTGTATGGAGGAGTGGATGATTTGCCTAAGAGTTTGTGTATGGAGGAGTGGTTAACGAAGGCTGGAGAATGATAAGAATATAATATACCTAAAATATATGTGTCGGCCGATATGATAAGTATTGATAGAGCGGGTTAAGTGTATAATGAGGGGGTAAGTAGAAGATGTGTAAGTGACTGACTAATGCGTAATGTGTATGGAGGAGTGGATGATTTGCCTAAGAGTTTGTGTATGGAGGAGTGGTTAACGAAGGCTGGAGAATGATAAGAATATAATATACCTAAAATATATGTGTCGGCCGATATGATAAGTATTGATAGAGCGGGTTAAGTGTATAATGAGGGGGTAAGTAGAAGATGTGTAAGTGACTGACTAATGCGTAATGTGTATGGAGGAGTGGATGATTTGCCTAAGAGTTTGTGTATGGAGGAGTGGTTAACGAAGGCTGGAGAATGATAAGAATATAATATACCTAAAATATATGTGTCGGCCGATATGATAAGTATTGATAGAGCGGGTTAAGTGTATAATGAGGGGGTAAGTAGAAGATGTGTAAGTGACTGACTAATGCGTAATGTGTATGGAGGAGTGGATGATTTGCCTAAGAGTTTGTGTATGGAGGAGTGGTTAACGAAGGCTGGAGAATGATAAGAATATAATATACCTAAAATATATGTGTCGGCCGATATGATAAGTATTGATAGAGCGGGTTAAGTGTATAATGAGGGGGTAAGTAGAAGATGTGTAAGTGACTGACTAATGCGTAATGTGTATGGAGGAGTGGATGATTTGCCTAAGAGTTTGTGTATGGAGGAGTGGTTAACGAAGGCTGGAGAATGATAAGAATATAATATACCTAAAATATATGTGTCGGCCGATATGATAAGTATTGATAGAGCGGGTTAAGTGTATAATGAGGGGGTAAGTAGAAGATGTGTAAGTGACTGACTAATGCGTAATGTGTATGGAGGAGTGGATGATTTGCCTAAGAGTTTGTGTATGGAGGAGTGGTTAACGAAGGCTGGAGAATGATAAGAATATAATATACCTAAAATATATGTGTCGGCCGATATGATAAGTATTGATAGAGCGGGTTAAGTGTATAATGAGGGGGTAAGTAGAAGATGTGTAAGTGACTGACTAATGCGTAATGTGTATGGAGGAGTGGATGATTTGCCTAAGAGTTTGTGTATGGAGGAGTGGTTAACGAAGGCTGGAGAATGATAAGAATATAATATACCTAAAATATATGTGTCGGCCGATATGATAAGTATTGATAGAGCGGGTTAAGTGTATAATGAGGGGGTAAGTAGAAGATGTGTAAGTGACTGACTAATGCGTAATGTGTATGGAGGAGTGGATGATTTGCCTAAGAGTTTGTGTATGGAGGAGTGGTTAACGAAGGCTGGAGAATGATAAGAATATAATATACCTAAAATATATGTGTCGGCCGATATGATAAGTATTGATAGAGCGGGTTAAGTGTATAATGAGGGGGTAAGTAGAAGATGTGTAAGTGACTGACTAATGCGTAATGTGTATGGAGGAGTGGATGATTTGCCTAAGAGTTTGTGTATGGAGGAGTGGTTAACGAAGGCTGGAGAATGATAAGAATATAATATACCTAAAATATATGTGTCGGCCGATATGATAAGTATTGATAGAGCGGGTTAAGTGTATAATGAGGGGGTAAGTAGAAGATGTGTAAGTGACTGACTAATGCGTAATGTGTATGGAGGAGTGGATGATCTGCCTAAGAGTTTGTGTATGGGGGAGTGGTTAACGAAGGCTGGAGAATGATAAGGATATAATATACCTGATATATGTGTGGACCGATATGATAAGTCTTGATAGTGCAGGTTAAGTGTATAATGAGGGGTAAGTAGAAGATGTGTAAGTGACGGACTAAAGCGTAATGTGTATGGAGGAGTGGTTATCGAAGGCTAGAGAAAGATAAGAATATACCAAATATATGTGTGGGGCGGTACGATGAGCGGGGCGGAGTGTTGCATTTATGTGTGCGCTAGACTAGTGATAGTGATGATATTATAACTGTAGTCCCCTATGATAACTTGGGGGCAATTCAGAGGCCAGAGTAATGATCACTAATCAAACTGTTTCAGATTGGTTTGGTAGATATTCTATTTGCCCTGGGTATTCAACCGGATGGTATTCTTGGCCATTCTGTAGGTGAGCTTGGTTGTGCCTATGCTGATGGATGTTTTACTGCTGAACAAATGATTTTGTCAGCATATGCTCGAGGAAGAGCTTCTCTTGAAACGGATACCATTGAAGGAAAAATGGCCGCTATTGGTAAGCAAGAGTCTCATTAACCTTAATACCTTAACAAGCCATGCCTACAGTCAGGCGGACAGACAGAGCGACATGTATTCCTTGATGTACTAACCTTAATACCTGAACAAGCCATGCCTACAGTCAGACGGACAGACAGAACGACATCTATGCCTTGATACTAATACCTGAACAAGCCATACCTAAAGTCAGGCGGACAGACAGAACGACATCTATTCCTTGTTTTTAGAGTGGAAATTATCACTACGAGCACAATTTTGGGAACCTTCCAAAAATAAAGTAGAAATAGGTAGTTACTATAATAAGTAGATAAAATAAAAATAAAAAATCAAGTTCTAACTTGAGAGATTTGTGTGGAGTCCTTTTCTGGAACCATCAAGAGTTTTCAATATAGCATCACAATTTTTACACTTTGCATTTTACCGTCTTTGGACACTAAAAAATGACCCCAAACGGATGAAGGATTTGAATATTTTTTGTGCGATATAAAACCGTCCATTTTAAAGTCAAACCGAACACAATTTTATACGTTCAAAAAAGATATTAGAATATGCCTTTGTACACTGTTAAAGTCAGAAAATAAAAAGAAACTGAAATATGTGAAATACCGACTGCTTTGTTTTTACCAAAAGGCTATTAGGTACCTATTTTTGGATAATTGGCATGAGTCATAAAAGCAACACATCGGTCATTGGTTCATTCGGTCTACACAAAGGAAAAAAGATTTAAAAAGGACTTGCATTTTTTTATTGCATGGCAGACGGTAGCACATTGACTTTCATGTAACGTTCAAATTCAATTAAATTCAATTTCAAATTCAATTAAAAAAGTATGTTTTTTGTTTGTTTTTATTATATCACTGTCAATCCCGAAAATCCCGGGATCAAAATTTCAGCCATTTTCGGGCGGGATCCCGGGATCGTAATCTCTACTTGGGACGCATACCATTACAGTTTCAGCCAAGGGCCATCAAAAATTCATATCAACCTATTTCTACTATTTTTTAAAAACATGAATCTATAAATGGGATGGACGGTTGATTTTGAGAGCCACCAAGTAAAAACCGTTGCCGTTCCGTTGTATCGCGGAAGTTAATGAACGGCTAGCGGTGTTTAAAATTTAATTTCAAATGTAAAGGAATATTTTCATATATTTTATATATTCATCTCATATTTTCATTCAATTATGAGTTACGGTATTGCTTTCTGGGGCCCTTCTCATCAATCTCAGGAAATATTCATTCTTCAGGAAAGAGCTCTTCGCGCTGTCTATGGTCTTAAGGACATAGCACATTGCAAGGAATATTTCATTGAAAAAAGAATACTAACTTTATATTAGATATGTGTCTCCTGATACATAAAAACAAACACAGAGAAATGCCAAAGATTTAATTCACTCGAGATTATC
Organism: Pachypsylla venusta; assembly: GCA_012654025.1. Lineage (NCBI taxonomy): Eukaryota > Metazoa > Arthropoda > Insecta > Hemiptera > Aphalaridae > Pachypsylla > Pachypsylla venusta. The sequence goes on from CM022883.1 coordinate 5,725,011, forward strand.
AATTTTTGGGGAATCAATTTTGGATAAGGGAATTAAGATTTATAACAAAATAAATAATGCTAACAAAACCGTCAACTGTAAAGAGTTTAAGTTATACTAAAAAAATCGTCTCCTAGAAATCGCTCCATATAGTCTAGAGGAGTTCCAAAACTAACCCTTCCTTCATTTTCAGGTACCTACTAATAATAAAGTCAATTTTCTTTACAGGTCCTTTTAATTTTGAAGTTCGTTTGTTCTAATTTTGTATTATCCACTTTTTCGTTTTGGTTAACTTTAACTTTTTATTTTTTAATATGGGGGATTGGGTAATCTAGTTCCCAAATTGTAATGTGTTAGAGGTTTCTAAACCTGAAACACAATAAAATAATAATAATTATTTTTTGTTAAAACTAATAATGCTTTTAATGCACTTCCCCATGTTAACTTTTTCTTGGATTTCAATTAGGAGCCTCCTGGTTACGGCTCCGCCACTGTTGTTCTTGTTATAGCGGTGGTTTCCTTACCTAATAAATCTGATTTGCTCGTCTCGTTGACTACATTTGTCTGTCTTGGACCCCTATAACTCTCAAACGCTTGGTATAGTTTTGATACACTCCATAAGACTACAAGATTTTTTTTCTTCCTAGGTTTGGGCTATACTGAAATGAAGGAACGCCTCAAGAATAACGATCGTATTCAAATAGCCTGTCACAACGCTAAAGACAGTTGCACATTGTCTGGTCCTAGCAAGGATATTGAAGAAATGGTCGTACAGTTAGTAGCGGAGGGAGTGTTCGCCAGATCTGTCAATGTGGCCAATATAGCTTATCATAGTAAATATATTGCGCCAGCAGCACCAAAATTATTGGCTTATTTGAAGGAGGTAAGCATTTGAATAAAACATCTGTAGAATAGAACGTATTTTTGGGCGGAGCGAAGCGTAGCCTTATACTCTCTACAAACTGCAAACTTTTGTTACCCTACTCCTCCGAAACTACTCAACCGATTTTTACCAA
>CM022883.1:5726155-5769936 GCA_012654025.1 Pachypsylla venusta
GAACGTATTTTTACTTTCTCTTCCTGTAGAAGATATAGTATGCATTTCAATAAAACATCTGTAGAATAGAAGGTATTTTTATTTTTTCTTCCTATAGAAGATATAGTATGCATTTCAATAAAACATCTGTAGAATAGAACGTATTTTTATTTTTTCTTCCTATAGAAGATATAGTATGCATTTGAATAAAACATCTGTAGAATAGAACGTATTTTTACTTTCTCTTCCTGTAGAAGATATAGTATGCATTTCAATAAAACATCTGTAGAATAGAAGGTATTTTTATTTTTTCTTCCTATAGAAGATATAGTATGCATTTCAATAAAACATCTGTAGAATAGAACGTATTTTTATTTTTTCTTCCTATAGAAGATATAGTATGCATTTGAATAAAACATCTGTAGAATAGAACGTATTTTTATTTTTTCTTCCTGTAGAAGATATAGTATGCATTTCAACAAAACATCTGTAGAATAGAAGGTATTTTTATTTTTTCTTCCTATAGAAGATATAGTATGCATTTCAATAAAACATCTGTAGAATAGAACGTATTTTTATTTTTTCTTCCTATAGAAGATATATTACGCATTTCAATAAAACATCTGTAGAATAGAACGTATTTTTACTTTCTCTTCCTATAGGAGATATAGTATGCATTTCAATAAAACATCTGTAGAACAGACCGTATTTTTACTTTCTCTTCCTATAGGAGATATAGTATGCATTTCAATAAAACATCTGTAGAATAGACCGTATTTTTACTTTCCCTTCCTATAGGAGATATAGTATTCAATAAAACATCTGTAGAATGGAACGTATTTTTACTTTCTCTTCCTATAGAAGATAAAGTATGCATTTCAATAAAACATCTGTAGAATGGGACATATTTTTACTATCTCTTCCTATAGAAGATAAAGTATTGTAATCGTGTAGAAAATTTGGACATTTTTTTTCATCCTGTCAAAATTCGATGTTTTATATTTAAAATTACTTTGGTAAAATCTGAATCAAAAAATCTGGTGTGATCATGACACGACTTTAATTATCTTCGTATATAAAAAAAAAATGGAACTCAATGTATTGGGCTGACATTTACGATGTCAAGTTTTCAATGTTTTTTTAGTGAAAACCGAATAAAGCGCACAAAAACCTTAATGTGTTTGATGTATAAAATTGCTATGCACTTAAATAAAAAGTTTCTGAGTGTGTTCGATGTATAAATTTGACATGCATTTAAATAAAAAGTTTCTTAGTGTGTTCGATGTATAAAATTGATATGCACTTGAATAAAAAGTTTCTTAGTGTGTTCGATGGATAAAATTGATATGCACTTAAATAAAAAGTTTTTTAGTATGTACAATATATAAAATTGATATGCAATTAAATAAAAAGTTTCTTAGTGTGTTCGATGTATAAAATTGATATGCACTTGAATAAAAAGTTTCTTAGTGTTTTCGATGTATAAAATTGATACATCGAAAACCTTAGTGTGTTCGATGTATAAAATTGATATGCACTTAAATAAAAAGTTTCTTTGTGTGTTCGATGTATAAAATTGATATGCACTTAAATAAAAAGTTTCTTAGTGTGTTCGATGTATAAAATTGATATGCACTTAAATAAAAAGTTTCTTAGTGTGTTCGATTTCGATGTATAAATCTGATATGTGTTCGATGTATAAAATTGATAAGCAATTAAATAAAAAGTTTCTTAGTGTTTTCGATGTATAAAATTGATACATCGAAAACACTTAAATAAAAAGTTTCTTTGTGTGTTCGATGTATAAAATTGATATGCACTTAAATAAAAAGTTTCTTAGTGTGTTCGATTTCGATGTATAAATCTGATATGCACTTAAATAACAAGTTTCTTAGTGTGTTCAATGTATAAAATTGATATGCACTTAAATAAAAAGTTTCTTAGTGTGTTCAATGTATAAAATTGATATGCACTTAAATAAAAAGTTTCTTAGTGTGTTCGATGTGTTAAATTGATATGCACTTAAATAAAAAGTTTCTTAGTGTGTTCAATGTATAAAATTAATATGCACTTAAATAAAACGTTTCATAGTGTGTTCAATGTATTAAATTGATATGCACTTAAATAAAAAAGTTTTTCATTGTGTTCTTTGTATTAAATTCATATGCTTAACTCTAAATTTGAAACTCTAGTTCTTAAGGTTGTCATTTTATGCAGGATTCGTAAAACCCGACAAAAAGCGGAAAATACCGCCAACGGTATATTTGGTTTCAACAAAAAGTTTCACGTGTCCCTAATGGCATAAAACAAACATACATACCTATTTTCAAGTCTCTAGAACTTAGGTACCGTTCTTGGAATAATTTTTCACAGACAGACAGACTGACGCACACTCGGGGACCTCAAAACGTGTTTTATCATTGAAAACTCGACTTCGAAAATTTCAGCCCATTTCATTACGTTCCTTTTAATAACAAAAGAAAAATAACACATTGCAGAAAATTTGGACATTTTTTTAGGAAAGTAAAAATGTGTTCGTAGAATCATCGGATCGAGCGTACACAATTGCACACATTTTTCCCCCTGTTATCCCCTGTTATATCGGGCGACATTATTTTTTTAAAAAAAAGACATCGCTATCAATTGAGCTTCCTTATTGGTGCATTTTGATTTTTCAAAAATGAAACTCCATTAATATTGTGTTAGATAATTTAGTTATGAATCAGTTGCACTTGTCCTTTTCCCCAAAATTTGTTTCTTTCATCATAATTATATTGTACAGTTGTACACTGTCGATCTATATCCCTATCATTAAAAAAAGAACTTCCTCGGTTCGAGGAAGGTATGCACTATGTATATATGATCTGAAAATTGATCACTGTTGACATTTCAGCATAGGTATTCACAGGCAGCTTTAGCACATAGAGCATTGAATTTAGATTGAGATATCCAATATTGAAACCTCTAACAATAGCAAAGGTGGATAATGTCCCATCTAGGACTTTTGCTTTGTTGTCCGCTGTTTCGCCCGTGCTTCGCTACGGTCTATAGCATGGCGCCTTAAAGGCATGGCCGTACCCGTGCTAATAGTATTCTATGATTTCCATTTCAAAAATAGGAAGCTAATAGTGTACTATGATTCCCCCTACAAAAATCGAAAAACGGCCATAACTCGAAAACGGTTAGACTGTTTTTTGCAAACTATGTTCCAACCAAATTAAGGTTAAAAAGGCCACCTAAAACTTTCTCACTTTGAGTTGATATGTTGTCGCGACAAAATTTAAGATATCGGAACATGACGGGCTAAATTCGGTCAAAAATCGAAAAATCGGCCGTAAATCTAAAACGGTTCGACATTTTGGAATTCTGTTATTTTTTCTGGGGTTCTAGCCTATGGTTTTGGAGGGTCCATTCTCATCAATTTTTCGATATCTCTTACGGTTTTGGCTAAACAATTAGTGATGCAGTCTCTTATACTTGTCTTTGTTTGTGTTATCATAACTTATAACTTCTAAACATTAATTTTAATCCTCCACCACTCATACGAAGTCTCTTTGAACTTCTTCGTTGGTTCTTGTGAAGAGTTTTGAAAGATGTCGAAATCATTATTCATGATCTCTACTATATAATTTATTAAAATCTATGGATTTCTAATTTCATTATTTTTTTCCAGGTCATTCCTGCGCCCAAAGAACGATCTTCTAAATGGATAAGCAGCAGTATTCTCGAAGAGAATTGGGATTCTGATTTAGCCAAAACTAGCTCTCCAGAGTATCATACAAATAATTTACTGAGCTCTGTTTATTTTGAGGAAGCATGTGTCAATATTCCAAACAATGCTATTTGTATTGAAATAGCACCTCATGGCTTACTCCAAGCAATTTTAAAAAGATCCCTTAATGATGCTTGTACAAATGTACCTTTAACATTGAAAAATGTGAATGATGGTGTCAAATTTTTGTTGGACAAAATTGGAAGGTCAGTAGTGGAGACTCAGGACCTTGAATTTGGTGTCAACTAGGGATGTGTCTGATCGATCGATTAAGTCAAATGAGCCAAATCACTTTGCTGAGTCATTGACTCATGAATCACAATTACAATACGATTAAAATGGAAACATTAAGTTTACTACAGAGAACAGAGAGAGAAAAATGAAATATAGTGCAGAGTGAGAGAGAGAGAGAGAGAGAGAGCATCTGTAGGCAAGTAAAATAGAAAGAGACAGGTATTTGCGGTCTCTTTGTGTGTTGATTATAGAATGATTCTATTGGCTACTTCAAGGTTATTCCTTATTTGTTGTTTTGTTTCTTCTCCTCCTCTTTGATCGATGGTTCGTAATGCAAGAAAGCCCGCAAAAAAAGAATGGACATAAGTCATTCAATTGAGTGTGATTATATGAGCTAGATCTAGATCCATCTCATTATGAGTCATAAAAATGATCGATCATTTTACTGAGTGATTCATTAGCGATCTAATCAGTCAAAAGATTCATAACTCACATCTCTAGTGTCAGCAAAACTGAAGTACGAAAGTAGATACAGCGTTTGGCTCTTGTAATTGGAACCGTATAGTTTTTTGATCTAACTCTGGAATCCCATAGCTAAGGAAGTATTTTAGAAATGAATAGAAAATACCATTTCACCCATCATTTTAGTCGAGAATTTGCTAGTAAATATCAAAGTTCGCCCCTAATTGAGAATCACCCAGTAGGATTCTCCGTGGGCTTCTTGATCGGTCTTTATGCGATATTCGATATCGATAACGTTATTTTTTCTGGTATCGATATCGCGATATTATCCCAAAGGAAATATCCACATCGAAAGATATCGGTTCGGATTTCGGAATTAAGTTTAAAAAAGTTATGAGGTGAGAACTTTTAGCTTACTAAGCTTACTTTACTCTGCGGATTATGATTTCTTAAAAACCGGCAAATGGAATGTAAAATAATTAAAATAATAATATAAGAACCGTTCTCAATAAGAATATAATCTCTTCAGCTAAAAGGCTTGAAGATAATAGAATAATTTGCACAATCCTCTGATATGAAAAACTCCAATAAAAATCGATGATCAAAAACAATAACACAGAGCTGCTAGGGATGACTATTGAATAAAATAGAGGAGGAAGTGTCAATCCACTTTATACAACACAAAGGATCTGATATGCTCTAGGACCTTCCCTTAAAATTCTTTTAACACTCTGATTCGATATCGATATTGACATTTTTCTTCCGATATCCGATATTATCGAATCTCTGATATCGATATATATAACGGAAATATCGAAAGAAAATATCGATATCGATAATATCGCAAAATCCCTAATTTTCCGTGGTCATGCTATCCGTATCTGCGCCCTAGGACGACTAGGAACCCTTACCTAGATATTTCAAGCCAAGGGGCATCAATCATTTTTGATAACCTCATATCAATCTCTTTTTACTTTTTTTCAAATCTGAATGAAAAAAGGGGGGGAACAGTTGATTTTAAGAGAAACACCGCTACAACAACAACACACTACCAAATATGATTCTAGAAATGGGGGAATAGTTGATATTAAGAGAAACACCGCTACAACAATTTAGGATCTTAGTACGGATATGTATTATGTTTCCAGACTTTACCTTCTTGGACTCGATATTGATTTGCTACCACTGTATCCAGAGGTATCCTTCCCAGTGTCAAGAGGAACCAAACCGTTGGGCCAATTTGTGGACTGGGATCATTCTCATCAGTATGATTTGGAGGGACTCGAAGTTACCGTAAGTGGAAAGGGTTCTGTGTTGAATTTTTTTTTCGGGGAAAAAACACTACAGTATCTCTCTTTTTTTAATGATTTTACGGGTTACCGCATTTTACTCGTACATGTTTTATCAAAATATTCAATGAGGTACATACAAAAAATTAATTGAAAAAACAATGATATTATAATTAATATCCCTGAATTGTGTCAAAAATTTCATCTCGGAGACATTTTTCCGAGTCAACAAGAAAGTTAACATCCACCATCAACATATAATGAATACCCTACTCCATGGGGTGGTTTATTGGGTTATTGTTTGCAATGTTGGTAGAGTAGGTATTAGGGGAGAAGAGACTACAATTCCTCGTACAATTCCTCAGGTATATTGAGCTTGTTATTGAAGATTTTATGGAGGAAAAGGATATCTGATATCGCTCTCCTGTTCTCCAGAGCCACTACGTTTTGTTCAGTCATGATTTGCTTATAATTGTGATCCCTTGTGTCCATAGGGTTTCCCTGATTAATAGCAAAGTAACTCCGTAATTTAGGTTGAATCGTTTCAATATTTGATTTTTGTGAACGTTGTGAACTCCACTTTTGACTCCCATATACATCCCGAAATGCACTTGTAGTATATGTGTGTATGAATGTATGTATATTACGCGATACAAGCCACAATTTTCATCCGATTTTGAAGAAATTTGGTATAGGTACATGTTACCGGTATGAAGGAAATTTGCGGTATAGTTTTTGGGGCCCCAGGAGGCCCAATATTGTGTTTTTTGAAAATATGTTTTCTCTTTTTAGCGGTTTGTTACAGAGTTTGTTCGATTTTGAAAAATTTGCCCCCCCCCCCCCGGGAAGGAGGGCCCCCATTTTTTTAAAAAAAAAATTTTGATTAAGTTTTTTTTCTATTAATGACTACAACACTAATGTGAACACTTGATCATATTGATCCACTAGTCAATATGTTCATGTAAATAAACAGAATATCTACTGAAATCTACTGTAGTCAGCGTCTATGTTGAATACACCAGTTCCCGTTAGATCACTGAAGTTCAGCAACGTCCAGGGAAGTTTTACTAAGTGAGTGACCACGTAGGTTCGCGCCCTCGTGATGCTGGCTTTTTTTGGCACAACTCAGGTCAATGTGGGTGACTCCTTTGTAAGTTTACAGCGAATGGAGGGTAAACCCCCGTCTCTAATGACCAATATATGTTAAAGAAACGTTAAGCAAAAAAAAAAAAAAAAAAAAAAAAAAAAAAAAAAAATACTGTTCAAAGATATCAAAAAAATAAAATAATAAGTAACTTTTACGGGTACATTTACTAAACCTCCGTAGTTACAGTTATGGGTATTCATTAAATGCCGAATTAACCGTTTTACGATTACTATTGATTTTTTAAAATTATTGTAATGCTGTGATGGCTACGTAGGCCAGTAGTATCATACTCATAAATTATGCAATGAGAAATTATTTTTGGAGAAAAGATTTTATTTGAAACGTTTCAATTATGACCATATAATGTGAATATCCTGAGATTTTTTATGCAATTGTGGAGATATTATTTGGGATGAACTATGTCCCCAAGATGGCTTCTGATTGATTTGATTGCAAATCTAGAAGATCCTGATCGAGGTACAAAATTTCTATGATTGTCCATATTCTCTACAGATTTCTATGATTGCCCTTATTCTCTACAGATTTCTATGATTGCCCATATTCTCTACAGAACCCACCAAATCAATGGTATCCATGTTCTGCCCAAAACATGTTACAAAAGTTACAATGTATGTTCTCTACTTGTTTATAGACAAAGGTTCGGTCAGAACGAATGTTCCAGATTTCTATGACTGCCCATATTCTCTACAGAACCCACCAAATCAATGGTGTCCACGTTCTGCCCAAAACATGTTACAAAAGTTACAATGTATGTTCTGTCCTTGTTTATAGACAAAGGTTCGGTCAGAACGAATGTTCCAGATTTCTATGATTGCCCATATTCTCTACAGAACCCACCAAATCAATGGTATCCATGTTCTGCCCAAACCATGTTACAAAAGTTACAATGTATGTTCTGTCTTTGTTTATAGACAAAGGTTCGGTCAGAACGAATGTTCCAGATTTCTATGATTGACCATATTCTCTACAGAACCCACCAAATCAATGGTGTCCACGTTCTGCCCAAAACATGTTACAAAAGTTACAATGTATGTTCTGTACTTGTTTATAGACAAAGGTTCGGTCAGAACGAATGTTCCAGATTTCTATGATTGACCATATTCTCTACAGAACCCACCAAATCAATGGTGTCCACGTTCTGCCCAGCTCATCTATGCTCTATTTGGTTCTGGAGACCTTGGCGTTAGTATCTCAACGGACTCCTTTCAAGGACGCATTGGTTATGCAAAATGTTCAATTCCATCAATCTGTTAAAAATTCCAGCAAGAGTAAGTATATCTTTACTAACTGGACAGGTTCTGTTGTTGGTTATTGGATAATCCGGCAGCTGGGAAGAATTTCAGGTCCCCTCTATAATCTATATATATATAAAAGAGAATAATATAATAAAATATAAATGCAACAATACTGGCACCTGGTCGCTATCCGCATATATCCTCATAGTAGCTCATTCTCCTCACGAAACTGAGTTGTCCCCGAAAACAACCAAACCACAGTGACAAATTATTGTCCCTGCCAGGTCTCCGGAATGCAAAACCACTGAGTCATGGAAGCAGTTTTAAGCACCCTCTATTAGAGTTTGGTTACGATTGTATGGCAATGCCTTACTAAAAATGCCTTGTCATGTGTTGTATGATATGTTTAGATTTGATAAACAGAGTTTGTACTTTCTAGTTGTCCCATAGAATTTTAGATGGAAATTTAGACTTATGGTTTGCATATCCTCCCAGTATGTCACAAAATAGAAATGTTAGTGATATTTGGTGTATTTTTTAACGAGGATGCCAATAAAACCATCATCACGAATATCGGACATACGGTTCTGGACTTAGAACCGATACAGTGGACTGGAATTCCTTCATGGTTTATACTTTTGATAATTTGGGGAAAAAAATTATGTAGAAACCTACATTTTTGAAATTGTAATTCCCTCAATTATCAGTAACTGTGTTGCCTAAAATATCAGTGACGTACATACCTCGTAATACAAAGGGCGTGGGTTCGAATCATCTAAATGTATGGATTATATATCCTGTTTTTCGTTTGATGAAATCTTGTTTAATTAAAGTGAATCAAAACAGTCTTGCTTGCTAGTCAAGTGAGCACACTTATCTCTTGAAGTCGAGCTCGGAAGTTCGATTCCCGCCCGAGGTGGAATTCATTTTTCAGATCGAGTTTTTTTTTTTTTTTTTTCATCCTACATCTTTTTTTCTCTTCGGTTTCTGAACGCTAATAATTACAATGGTTTAGCTCCCTCTGTCTTCATATTCGACTCTTCTATTGTCAGAACCATGGATCTGCATAACACCATTGATCCATCCTTTTTGAATAATTAAACAAAATCTCATACAGGTTATCTCATTCACACCCATCATTCACTATCACAAAATCATTCATAATTCACTGAATTTTCCATACACACACATCCTCCCCATACGCGCACCCGACACTCATCATCCATTCCCATTCACTCATTCCTTCACATCCTAAACATACTGCTAATGGATTAGTGGATGGTTAAGATACGTTTATACGGACATGAGTCGATGAATTAAACGCAAATATCAATATAACCCCAGACTCTTTAATAAAAAGAACTGCATGATTTTATTTTACAATTCAACCAAAATTCTGACAACTCTTTTGATTTAATTTGCAGGATCTACGAAATTGTACAGCTTAATTAACAAAGGGAGCGGCTATTTTGAATTATTACACAACATACCCGGCAATGAATACATCTTGGCGTCCGGTAATGTGAATTATATGACGGATATTATGGAGTACGAGCAATATAAATTTATTGATACGGTTTGTGTAGCACCTCGGGATAAAATTGTCGAACAAATATCTGGCGATGAGGTGTATGCGTATTTGAAGCAATATGGAATGGCTCAGGGTGAGTAAAAACCGTGAAAAAAATAGTAAACCAAGATTGTTCAAATATTTTTAGTAATTTTAAAAGTAAAATGTATATATTGCATAGGGCTGCTCTTCATTTATTTATTCGATCAATAAATATTGCATTCAAAATATTATTAAATACCTTATTCATACTGCGAGGATGAGACTGAAGAGTCTCCTTACCCCCACAGTCAGAACAGAGGTCTTATTTATTTTACAAATAATAATATCATTAAAAATAAAATACAATAAAAAACCCAATTGTATTCTTTAAAAAAAACACACACACACAAACACATTCAATCTTCCAAACCCACTTCCATGTTCCCTGCTCAATCTATAATACTTCAAGGGAAAAGGATTAGCACTGGAAGGAAGAGGAAAAGGATAGTGAAGGAGAACAGAAGAAAATGTTTGTTGAATAAGAGTTAACTATTTAACAAACCTGCACTGACTGTCACCATATACTTCGAGGGAGAAGGATTAGGACTAGAAGGAAGAGGAAAAGGATAGTAAAGGAGAACAGAAGAAAATGTTTGTTGAATAAGAGTTAACTATTTAACAAACCTTCACTGACTGTCACCACACACTTCGTGGGAGAAGGATTAGGACTAGAAGGAAGAGGAAAAGAATAGTAAGTAAAGGAGAAGAGAAGAAAATGTTAGTGAATAAGAGTTAACTATTTAACAAACTTTCACTGACTACCACCACATACTACAAGGGAGAAGGATTAGGACTAGAAGGGAGAGGAAAAGGATAGTAAAGGAGAAGAGAAGAAAATGTGAGTGAATAGGAGTTAACAAATCTTCGCTGACTACCACCACGTTCTTCAAGGGTGAAGAATTAGGACTAGAAGAAAGAGGAAAAGGATAGTAAGTAAAGCAGAAGAGAAGAAAATGTGAGTGATTAGGAGTTAACAAACCTTCACTGACTACCACCAGATACTTCAAGGGTGAAGGATTAGGACTAGAAGGAAGAGGAAAAGGATAGTAAGTGAAGGAGAAGAGAAGAAAATATTAGTGAATAGGAGTTAACAAACCGTCACTGACTACCACCACATACTAGAAGGGTGAAGGATTAGGATTAGGAGGAAGAGAGAAGAAAACATAGGAAAGGAGGAGATAAGAAAACATATATGAATAGGAGTTAACAAACCTTCACAGACTACCACCACATACTAGAAGGGTGAAGGATTAGGATTAGGAGGAAGAGAGAAGAAAACATAGGAAAGGAGGAGATAAGAAAACATATATGAATAGGAGTTAACAAACCTTCACAGACTTTGAAAGTGTGAAAAGCGAGTGACTTTAGGATAGGATACGGTACTGTGTTCCTGAGATCGATGGAAGGTGATAAGGAAGGATTTACCATAGAAAACAGTGAGGAGGTTTTTAAAGGAAAAGATCATGCGTATAATAGACAAAAGATTGTGCTAATTATGCTCTTGATTTTCCTTTGCCTCTTCCTCTTCTTTTGGATGTAGACTTTGCTCCTTTTGCTTCAAAAGAAGTACTTGCTCCTCTTTCATCAAATGAGGTATTACCTCCTCTTTCATAAAATGAAGTACTACCTCCTCTTTCCTCAAATAAAGAGCCTACTGTTTTTAGTGTTTTTACAGCGGCTTGTTTTTTCTTTGCTCCTAATTTTTTTATTAATATTTCATTACTCTTTTCAGTTATTGTATCGCACATTACGATCAACTCATTTTCCAATGTTCCGATTTCAGGAACAATTTTTTCAAGTTCCATTATATGTTCTTTTATACTATCGCCATCATATTTTTCTAAATACGTGTTTAAATTTGTTTTGATTTTTGTTACTTGATCATGTATAGTGTCATACTCTTTTTCGTTATCTGTTATGCATTTAGACAAATCTGATAATTTCATTTGTGTATAAGAGTCAGGAGATACTGGATTTTTCAAGATTTCCATATTGGTCCTCAATGTTTTCATAAAGGTTTCTATTCTTGCCTTTGTTTCCTTGATAAGATTCACCTTTCTTGAAATGACTTCCATTCGTACTTCTTGGTCTTTTGAAATTGATTCTAAAAAAAACAAGAAATAAAAAGCAGGAGTTCATATGAATGACCCAACGAGGAATACCAATTCTTCTGTGTCTTTGTAACGATTTATCCGATTTTGATGAATTTTCGTATTATATTCTTAGAATAAACTGATTCTAAGAAATTGATGAAATTTCGTATGGACATTTATTATATTCTTAGATTTCACTGATTCTAAGATTTTGATGAAATTTCGTATAGACATTTATTATATTCTTAGAATTAACTGATTCTAAGAATTTGATGAAATTTCGTATAGACATTTTTTTTTTCACTTAACGTCTATTTTTTAACCTGGGTTGGGCGGTAAAACATAAAGTCAAGTGTTTTTCATAATTTCCATTTCGTCTATTTGATAGCTCTATCAAGTGTACTAAAGGTTTTCTTTCTTTGATAAAGTCAAGTGTTTTTCATAATTTCCATTTCCTCTATTTGATAGCTCAATCAAGTGTACTAAAGGTTTTCTTTCTTTGATAAAGTCAAGTGTTTTTCATAATTTCCATTTCCTCTATTTGATAGCTCTATCAAGTGTACTAAAGGTTTTCTTTCTTTGATAAAGTCACGTATTTTTCATAATTTCCATTTCCTCTATTTGATAGCTCTATCAAGTGTACTAAAGGTTTTCTTTCTTTGATAGTCAAGTGTTTTTCATAATTTCCATTTCCTCTATTTGATAGCTCTATCAAGTGTACTAAAGGTTTTTTTTCTTTGATAAAGTCAAGTGTTTTTCACCATTTCCTCTATTTGATAGTAGGCCGTGCTGATTTTCTAGATTATTTTTGCGTTCTCACCCAAAACTCATTAAATGAGTGCCCATAATGTATGTTTTATGTTGCATGGGGCGCTATGATCGATAGTAAACAATACTGATCTACTCAATTCTACTAAATTTTGTAATTTTTTTACTTACTAAGATTTAACAAGCATTGCTAGCCTTTTTTAGCCAGCCTTGTTGCGCAGAGGTGTGCATTTTCGGATCCATGTTTAAGCAAAGGAGCATTTATTTGATCTCTGTCATGCGTGGTAAAAAAGATTACATGTTATTTTGGGATAACCCCTAGAAGATATTCTCTCAATATCTTAATTAATTTTTCCCACGCATATAAACACTGTTTACTCACCAAAGCTGTCATGAATGAAGATTATTAAAATAACACATCTGTATAATGTTGCTCTCAAAGTGTTTCCCATTCTTATTATTCAAATTGTTATCAATCTGAAAAAAGAGCAACATTTTAATCTTAATAAGTAGACTAAATACTATATCTTCACTGGACTATAAAAATTATAAAGCTGACTTGTTTCATACTCTCCTGAGTACATCATCAGAACTGATGATGAGTATGAAACTAATCAGCTCTAATTAAAATCTTTATGATGTTTATAATCAAATTAAGATATAGTGTTTCACCTGAATTATTATGGTTTTACATGACATCTTTTTGAACTTCACCTTTTCCCAATTCTATTTGGGATTAGCGTTGCTTTCCTTAATTCCACCATGCCACAACCTTCTTTTCTGTGCCTGCTCTCTTTAGCTGTACCCATTCCTGACAAGTTAACTCTCACTTGCTTCTCACAATATATCCTGACACCAAACCTTCTGTATTTGCTGCGCTCGGTTGCTACATTGATTTATAGTGAACGTTAGTGAACTCCAATTTTGACCCCGGTATACATCCCAAAATGCGCTTGTATATGTGTATGTTTGTTTGTTATGCGACACAAGCCACAATTTTAATCCAATTTTGAAGAAATTTGGTATACATATTTAGGACATGAAGTAAATTTACTGTATCGTTTTGGGGGGGGACCGATATTCTGTTTTTTGAAAATGATTTTTATCTTTTTAGCGGTTTGTTGCAGAAACGTAAAATTTGGATATGTTATGGCTGGTGTTAAGGGATTTTCGATTTTGAAAATTGGGGGGGGGGCAGGGGACACAATATTTTTTTTTTTAAAAAAAAGGTCCTTAAATTTTGATTAAGATATTTTTTTCTATAAATAAATCACTACAGCACTAACGTGAATACCTGACCATTTTGATCCACTAGTTTACCTGATAACAGATATTTAAAAAAAATATATCAACAGATATTTAAAAAAATATATATCTTGGAAGCTGGTGATTATAAAAATTAACTTATTCTAAAACAAAGAATAGTTAAATTCAAGTGGTACTTTCTGACGACGTGACTACTCTAAATTGTCATTAGTAATGAAACAAATAGACATGTGTGCACGCGAGGGGCTAGAGAGATGGCTATTAGTCATTTGATAAGTTCGTAGTCTTGGATATTTACACTTGTTTGAGACCAATAGTTGTTTCTTGTCTATTAAATTTTGTGCCCCAGCACCGTTTTCGCATTATTTCAGGGACTCTTGTCTATTACGTACAATTATTTACTGTATTAAGATGACACATAAAATTTCAATACATTTCAATTATCAGTCGTCCATTTTTAGTTAGCCATAGTGGAAAGTTTCCAGCTTCTTTTCATAATTGATGATTATTGTTAATCCATAAACTGAATCGGCAAAAATCCATAAACTAAAATGAGAATAACCATTCCACTCACCTTATTCAGTAAATGTGTATCCTTGCAACTTCCATCTGTTTTCAAACCTTAAAAAATCTGGTGTGAACATCACACGACTTTCCTTATCTATAAAAAAAAAAGTGATGTAATGGGCTAAAATTTTCGATGTAGAGTTTTCAATGCCAAAATACGTTTTGAAATCGTCAGAATCCAATCTCGATTACATTTCAACCTAAGTTGTATTCTTCAATTTCTTGTATGAAAGTGGTATGAATAATATTGAATAAGCACCAAATTTCAAGTTCTATCTCTTTCCATTCTGGTTTTAGATGGAACCGCCAGAAAGCGGTCTTCAACCTCTAATTAGCGGCCAACAATATATGCACTTCAACCTGAGTTGTATTTTTCAATTTATCCACCAAAAGCTTATTTTGCCGTTCATGGCATAAAACTGACATACCAAATTTCAAGTCTCTAGCACTTGCCGTTCTTGAGATATCTTGTTCATAGACAGACAGACACACATACACGGACCAATGACTGATACTCGGGATTTGGTCTCTGGGGACCCCAAAACGGGTTTTGGCATTGAAAACTGGACATCTAAAATTTCAGCCCATTACAATACTTTCCTTTTTATAGGATAAGGAAAGGAAAAATGCTTCGTTGGTGAGAAATGTGACTGTAACTTTGTAGTGATTGTGGTTGTTGAAGAGGTATTTTTTAGGATCTTGATAAATCGGGATCATCTAACTACACCACTGGTGTGGAACATCGTCGTACCAAATGTATCGTGCTCAAACGTCCAAGCATAATACAAGTGTAGGCACCTGAATGGAACATTCTAGGTGCTTTTCCTGATTCGTTTTAAGACTTCCATGCTATATTTCCAGCTAATTTTCAAGATTCGCCTAAAATACCAAATCTCCATAGCATTTATTTTCTATTTTTGGTTTATCATTTTCAATAATGAACCTTTGGAAAAAAATGCCCAGCCTCAAAATTTGATATTATACGTTTCAAGATACGTATAATCCAAAAAATCGGATGAAAAAAATCTGTTTTTCTGCCGTATTCCGTGATGGGCTTTTTTGCCACATCTAGATCCCATTTGAGGCCTAATTACGCCCGACTACTTTTGTCACCTTCAGTGAGATATATAGCGGCAAAAGTCCCTTCAGGGCGGAGGGGTGCGGTGTACAGAGTACGGTGGTGGTGGGGGAGCAAACGGCGGACTTAAGAATTTTTTTATTCAATTTTTGGATTCTACATACCTTGAAACGTAAAATATCAAATTTTGAGTGGGTAATGTTTTTTTTAGCCAGTAAAATAAAAAACCCATGTGTCACATTGGTAGTTTTTCACTTATTTGAAAAAAAATGTATGTGTTGAGTAATCATAGGACACGATGAATAATACCGTTCTTGAGATTCGTTCTCCAATGGGTGAAAATCAAATTTTGGGCTCTAGAGACCTTAAAGTATGTTTTCGCATTAAAAATTAACAAATTTTCTTTATAGATAACGAAAATCGTGTGATATTGACACCCTTTTTTTTCTTCCTCTTTACAGGCACTGAATGTCAAAAAATAAAACAAATATCAATCTATGAAAAGAACATCGTTGTCGCCAGCGTGGAATATGTCCCAAACGATTTAATCACACTGCTTGAAAACATCCTAACAATTCCAACATACATTCATGTTGAAAAACATAGCGAAGCATATGTTCCTTGGAAAATAGAATCTATACTTATTAATAAAGAAGTACTTATGACGTCAATTGAGACTTCAAACAATAATCTAATGGACGTATTTTATGATATGAATAGCAATGTGATACAATGTTACGGGGTACATATGTATAATATATGTATGAAACCAGTACTAGATATTCCATTAGCTAATTCTATATTAAATGTAAAAAGTGTTACATTTGTACCTTATAATAATGCAGGTATGTAGCTATGGTATAATATATGTATGAAACCAGTTCTAGATATTACATTAGCTAATTCTATATTAAATGTAAAAAGTGTTACATTTGTACCTTATAATAATGCAGGTATGTAGCTATGGTATAATATATGTATGAAACCAGTTCTAGACATTCTATTAGCTAATTCTATATTAAATGTAAAAAGTGTTACATTTATACCTTATAATAATGCAGGTATTTAGCTATGGTATAATATATGTATGAAACCAGTACTAGATATTCCATTAGCTAATTCTATATTAAATGTAAAAAGTGTTACATTTGTACCTTATAATAATGCAAGTATGTACTACAACGTTCTTTCGTCCTCACGATGACCGGTTCTACGCACCAGGATGACCTGGAATACATACCATCACAGTTCCAACCAAAGACCTTCTAAATCATTTCGGTAACCTCATATCAACCTGTTTGTGCCATTTTTCCCAAACCTGATTCTAGGCATGGTTATAACAGTTCCAATATCATTATGCGAATGGACACCCCAAAATCATAGTCCAGGACGACTAGGAAATCGGGCAAATTATCAGAGCTAAAAATGTCATATCGTTTTCGAGTTATGACCAAATTCGTCAAGTCGCAATTCGATATCTTGAACTTTTTCGCGATAGCATATAAACTTAAAGCGAGAAAGTTATAATCAACCGATTAGTCTTTATTCTCTCATTTAAAAAAAACCACTTCGTGTGCCGTAAGAACGCCAAGAAAAGTTCTCCCTACAAAAATATGATATCCAATTCATTTTTAAGAAAAAAAGTACAGTATTTTTACTAATACTAAAAAAGTACGATATTTTTACTATAATTTTAAATTAGAAATTTTTGACTGGCTGGAAATTGCTGCACATTTCCATGGGCCCATGTCAATTATCAGCATCTAAGATCAGATGTATGATGACAATTTATTAAAATCTATCTATGCCTATCATCACACTCGATGATGACACTATTGATTTTTAAAATCAAAGAAAGAAAACCTTTTGGACACTTGGTAGAACTATCCAATACAAGAAATGAAAATTATTAAAAACACTTGACTGTAGAATATAAAGTCAAGTGTTTTTAATCATTTTCATTGTATTTTATTTTTCTTAAAAACTTGACGATTACTATCATTATTGTAATATTGTAAAATATAATTTATCGTATCAATATATATTTTTTTTTAATTTGGCTTAACGTCTCCGTAACATCTATGGGTCATTCGAGACGAGGGGTTTACCTCCATTCGCTGGAAACTTGCAAACCAGCTACCCACATTGACCTCACTTAAGTATCAATATTTAATACCAAAGATAAACTGGCACCTCATAATAAAGTCCTCTTAATATATGGGCAATACCACAATAATTTTATCATTCTTACGGCACACGAAATGTTTTTTGACGGTGTACGTTTTTTTATTCACCGAAAGGTATTTATGGAAGATCGTATTACCCCGTAGGTATACATAGAAGGTACATGATTTAAAATTCTCAGGAAAAGTATTATTTTCATTTGTTTTTAATTTTTATTATTTTCTTCATTTTTTCAGTTATATTCTCATTATCTCAATACACTCTCATATGTTTACAAATATTACTCGAAAATATTCCTCCAATTGAGAAAGGATTTAAAATTAATTTAAACATAGTTAATCTATCAAAACATAATTTATTAACAGAACTAATAAATCTATTAAACATTCAACCACATATTGAATATAAAATAATTAATTCCAATTTAATTAACGAGCAAGGAAAAATCCATCAATCTGATTCAAACTCATTTAATTTTATAATTAACGATGATGACAATTTAAAACATTCATTTAATATTTTAAATTCGAATAAATATAGTTATTTATTAATTAAAATATTAAAACATGAATGTTTAAATTTAAATGATAATTGTATAATTATATCAAGGCAAATTATTGATAATTATAAATATTTCTTTATTAAAAATAATTATAATAACAATAAAAAAATAGGTCGTGGTGTTGTGTTTTCTATGAATGTCAATGATTCACAAGATTGGACAAATGAATTGAAAAGGAAGATTAATGAAGCAATTATTGATAATAGTTGTGTTTATGTGGTACAAGATACACAACCATCTTGTAGTATTAATGAATTTATCAAGAAATATTTTGTACATGAACAATATTTTAGAACCAATTTTCAATTCTTGAAGTTTTTTTTCATTTTTGATAAAAGCGCACCGTTATTTTCAGTAATAGGTAAGTTAATAATCTTTTCATTGTCCCGTATTCAGTATACTTTTTAGATTGAATTATATCCAAAAATCCCTACATCCATACCTAATGCCTACATACCAATAGTCCTTGTTTATACTGCTCGAATAGGACTGAAAATTCCCTTAACACCGCAGTTTTTTTTGTGTTGTTATTATATATATATATATATAAAAATGCTGTTTCTTTGTGTTATTATGTCACAACTTTGGTGCTCACCGCATCATTGTAGGATTTTCCCAATATCAATCATTATCCAATTCCTTTAAATTTTTCAACTTTACCTACAATGCTGGCACCGGATCGCTATGCGCATTTATCTCCATAGCTAATCATTGTCCTCACGAGGCTGAGTGGGCCCCGAAAACATCTAAACCACAGTGACAAATGTTTGACCCCGCCAGGATTTGAACCTGGGCCATGGGAGCTGGCTGTGTTGACCACTGAGCCATGGGAGCTGGCTGCGTTGTTATTATTAGGTGGTAAATTATCTCAAATGCATGAGGATGAAATCCCATGGGTTGGCTGGTTTTGAACCCTGAATATTTCTTAATCGGATTGGTAGATGATGAGATTAAATCAATAATTTGAAGAAAATATCATCAGTCGAGTCGAAGGATGGAGGGAACAATCCCGTTCACCGTGTTCACGGTCACGCAAAGTGCCATCAAATTATGTACCTGTTGTCTAAAAGTTTTTTAAATAAAATAATGTCACTGGCTTTATCAGTTTCAATTTTGGATCTAGATAATCAGATTGAAATTGATAGAGCCAGTGACAATATTTTTTTTAAATATGTTTTAGATTTTTTAAAAAAATAAAAAAAGTTTTACGTCATAAATAGTGTTTTTGGTAAGTGTTGTGTTTTAATTTATTTTAAAAGTTAATATTCATTTTCCCCCTACCCCTGGTCCACATGGCAAATGTTGAACAAATCAACCCATTTTGATATTTATCTATTGTCATCTATCTTCAATATATTTTTTTTTTTCTTTTTAGGTAAATTCTACCAAGATCAAATCAACAAAGATGTTTTAGTAAATATTTACAAAAATGGAAAGTGGGGAAGTGAGAAGTTTGTACTCAATGAGAAGTATAGCGTTGTCAAATATGCGTACGATCAGTGTCATCAATATAACGAGTCAGAATATTTGAACAGTAAAGTCAGCACTGATAAGTCAAGTGTGGATATAAAATATTTGTGCATATCGAACAAAAATTTAATTGTAGATGGTGAGTTTTTTTTTCGAAGATGAAATTTCTTCTAGTCCAATTATGGCCAAAGGCTTTATCATACTATTTTTCATGATGCCAAATATTGTTATTTTTTTACTTCAAACAGTACCAAACAGTGTGGTGGACAAACATATTTGTTCAAATTCGCTATTTGATTGATCAAACACAAAAGTGTACAAAATTTGTCTAAATAGTCTGACATGGTGAAATTGTTTTTAAAAACTATTTCATTAATCTTACCGTTAAAAAATATCTTTGAGGCGTTTGTGGACGTCCAAGTCCTCAACTATCGAAATTACACAAGTGAAGAAAAACAAAATAAACTTTTGATCAGAAATCGTATTTGAAAAATAGAAAATATCAAAATTATATTTATTACAGATAAATAATTATATTTATTGCAGATAAATATTTGGTTGCTATGGTATAATGCACAACAAATAAAATCTTATTTTTAAATAAATAATTTTATTTGAAAGTCTCATCAAATAGTGTGACAGGGGCACAAACATATACCAAACACACAAATTCAACAGATATATATCAAATAGTAAATAGTGCCAAAATTTTAGAATCATAACAAACAGTGTAATAGGAGGACCTTTACTGACTTCCATGAGGAAAAATAGGCCATACTTGATATTGTGAGAAGTTACTTCAGGTTAGCATCCTCACGGCGCGAGTTTACCCGAGCTGATCGTGTAAAATAAAACGGAAAGCAACTCTGTATTATTATTATGTTACTGACATAATTATATTGCAGTGATTGACATCGTTCTGAGAACTCATGTCAATTATTAGTCTCCAAGATTAGATGTGTGATGACAATTAAAACTTAAGTAACAAACAACAACTTATTTATAGCTGCACCATTATCTGGCTACCATCGGACACAATGATGCCTCTTTTGATTGAGGTTAATTTTGCCTTTCCCCGGAACTCTACGAACCTTTCCTTTATTGAATTGGATAAGGAAAGTAAAAATAATTCTTCATGAGCATCTAAGTACTAACAATCAGGTTTAGCTGGTTACAATCAGCCCGGGTTAAACTCATTTTAATCCAAATAACAAACAGAGATACCTAATCATTTCTAAATTAGTCTTTATTTCTCACCCCTCTTCATAGACCACAACATTGTGACATAATAATACAAGTGATTTTTAGGAAAAAGCAAAACAATTTTGAATTTCTTGCTTAGCAAATAAAATTTTCTTTGTGCTGAATAAATGTCTATTTAATATCGAGCTTTTATTTTTGATTGTTCGGCATTGCGCTGGTTTAATTTCACAATAAATGTTTCTTACTTAAAGAAGAAGATAATTTTTAATTTTAATTTTCGTCATACGACTTTTTCATTCTCTCAAATGAAAAAGTCGTATGAAAATTAAAAATTATCTCCTTCGAAAAAGAGAATTTAGTTTTCAAAGACATTTACATATTAAACAATAAACATACTATTAAAAGTTAATTACCTAACCTGGCCATGACAGATATTTCTTTTTAATTTTCTAGAAAGTTGCAAGTCAAATAAGAAAGCCTTTGAACTTGGTCCTTTAGAGTACGCTGGTAATAAAAGTAATGGACAACATGTTGTAGGTTTAGCGCCATTCCACAAAGGAATTTCAAAGATACAGCAAGATGACATACTGCAATGGACATTACCTAATCATTGGAAACTGGAGGACGGTGTCACCATTCCTCTGCCTTACAGTTTTGCATATCATATTTTGAATAAAAGATACTTTTTATATTTTGTAAAATATGAATACGTTCTATTAAATACTGGTAATTATATGATTTTTATTTTTATTCTTTTTTGAAAACAAATCGCGTCCGGCGTCCTCAGAGTAACATAATGTGCTACCCAACCCTCCCACCTTCATCATTTTCCGTGATGGACACGAAAAGTAAAGTAAGTATATCGTGAAGGAACAAAGTTAAGTTTAGGGTACGTTATAAGCTAATCTAATTTGACATTTTTTAAGGGCAAAATTATTTTTTTTGGCAACCTTACATTCTGTTCAGTTTTATGTCTGAATTCCAAATGACGAAGTATATATGCTATAAAATTTACATTATTTTGAATTACAGTAGAACCTCGATTATTTCAACTAATCACGACCGGCGGTAGGTGAAATAATCGAGGTTATATATAAAAGTTGAAATAATCGAGGTTATATATAAAAGTTGAAAGAATCGAGATTATGTATAAAAGTTGAAATAATCGAGGTTATGTATAAAAGTTGAAATAATCGAGGTTATATATAAAAGTTGAAAGAATCGAGATTATGTATAAAAGTTGAAATAATTGAGGTTATGTATAAAAGTTGAAATAATCGAGATTATGTATAAAAGTTGAAATAATCGAGGTTATGTATAAAAGTTGAAATAATCGAGATTATGTATAACAGTTGAAATAATCGAGATTATGTATAAAAGTTGAAATAATCGAGGTTATCTATAAAAGTTGAAATAATCGAGGTTATATATAAAAGTTGAAATAATCGAAGTTATGTATAAAAGTTGAAATAATCGAGGTTATATATGTACGGATATTAGAGTTGAAATAATAGAGAAATGAAATAATAGAGCTTCTACTGTATATCATTTAAAATAAAACGACCTGAAGGGCCAAAAACGAAAAAAAAAAAAAGATTTTAATTTATTTTAATATATTTTTAAAAAAATCCGTCCCGAAAGACCAAAAACATTTCTGACCTGAGAATATTTAAACCTTGGAGGAAAGAAATATAAATAATATTTCCTCCAAGATTTAAACAAAGCTACCTTATTAATATTTGAATTTCAGGTCTCAATGCTATTGGTTTAGCATTTCTTAATATTTTTGTTCATCGGACCAATCAACATCGTAAAATATTTTTGTCTGTCAAAAATGAAAAGCAGAAACAGTACGTTGAAGAAAAGTATAGAAAATTTATTGACGATGATTATTTACAAGTACTGGTTTACACAAAGACGTCGGTGGAAGTGAGTGTTATGTTCGGAATCCGAGGTATGTAACATGAATCTATCTACAGGGGAGACTCAATCTTATGTATCACTGAATTCTCTCCGAACCTATCAAATTTTTGAGAAAAAAAAACACGTTCATTTTTGATTTCTGATACCTACGGGTTTTTATGGTACTTTTGATTTTTTAGAGGTTGGTCTAAAACTAGAAGAATTGGAAAACGGGATTTTTGAAGTTATACTTCTTTTGGCGCGCTATGAAAAAATGATGGGAATGAAATTTTAAGATGCGCGCACACCTGTAACAAAAAATTATCACCGTATCAGTGTAACGCAAAATTATTACCGCATCAATGAAACACAAAATTAACACAGGTGAAGTTAGTTATGGAAAAATGATGAAGATGGAGTTAGTTATGAAAAAATGATGAGCGTTAAATTTAAATATTGTATTTTCTCATTCTATATCCATAGAACATCGTGGCCCAGTGGCAAGGCCCCTGTTTCATAGTTGGTAGTTTCTGAGTTCACTACCGGGGGTGGAGTAGTTTTTTTTTTTTTTTGAAATATTATTAAATTTATTTTTAAAAACAAGTATAACTTCTCGCGCGCGTACATAAGTACACGCACCCATTTTTTCTGCCATATTTATATTTTCCATGAAATGGTTACAAAATAATTGATAAGTATAAGTTGAACATCATTGTGTCATTAGATAATCTTCTGGACCACTCAGGACAAAACTAAGAGTGTGATCCAAAATAATTGAAACGGGTGTTCAATGAAAAGTGCAAATGCGTCCTATCAAATGGCATTAATTTTTTCTTGATAAACATCATGGTGCCATTGAATGAGAAAGGATCACAATAATCAAAACTAGAAGGTGGTATCATTGAAGAGCGTAAGTTTTCTTGTTCACGGATAACTTTTGAACAATTTGGAATAATTGAATTATGCTAATCCCTAATAAAGGAGGCCATGTCCAATTGAATGATTATAGTGAGATCCAGGTTTAAACCCCATCGTTGTCGCCAGCGTGGAATATGTCCCAAACGATTTAATCACACTGCTTGAAAACATCCTAACAATTCCAACATACATTCATGTTGAAAAACATAGCGAAGCATATGTTCCTTGGAAAATAGAATCTATACTTATTAATAAAGAAGTACTTATGACGTCAATTGAGACTTCAAACAATAATCTAATGGACGTATTTTATGATATGAATAGCAATGTGATACAATGTTACGGGGTACATATGTATAATATATGTATGAAACCAGTACTAGATATTCCATTAGCTAATTCTATATTAAATGTAAAAAGTGTTACATTTGTACCTTATAATAATGCAGGTATGTAGCTATGGTATAATATATGTATGAAACCAGTTCTAGACATTCTATTAGCTAATTCTATATTAAATGTAAAAAGTGTTACATTTATACCTTATAATAATGCAGGTATTTAGCTATGGTATAATATATGTATGAAACCAGTACTAGATATTCCATTAGCTAATTCTATATTAAATGTAAAAAGTGTNTGTAAGTGTAATGCTTCACAAAGAGAGATATTGTCGTGAGAACTTTATCTTTGATTGAACAATGTTCATTAATTCATCAACTGGGCTTGGTGTTCCTTTTGAATGTAAGTGTAATGCTTCACAAAGAGAGATATTGTCGTGAGAACTTTATCTTTGATTGAACAATGTTCATTAATTCATCAACTGGGCTTGGTGTTCCTTTTGAATGTAAGTGTAATGCTTCACAAAGAGAGATATTGTCGTGAGAACTTTATCTTTGATTGAACAATGTTCATTAATTCATCAACTGGGCTTGGTGTTCCTTTTGAATGTAAGTGTAATGCTTCACAAAGAGAGATATTGTCGTGAGAACTTTATCTTTGATTGAACAATGTTCATTAATTCATCAACTGGGCTTGGTGTTCCTTTTGAATGTAAGTGTAATGCTTCACAAAGAGAGATATTGTCGTGAGAACTTTATCTTTGATTGAACAATGTTCATTAATTCATCAACTGGGCTTGGTGTTCCTTTTGAATGTAAGTGTAATGCTTCACAAAGAGAGATATTGTCGTGAGAACTTTATCTTTGATTGAACAATGTTCATTAATTCATCAACTGGGCTTGGTGTTCCTTTTGAATGTAAGTGTAATGCTTCACAAAGAGAGATATTGTCGTGAGAACTTTATCTTTGATTGAACAATGTTCATTAATTCATCAACTGGGCTTGGTGTTCCTTTTGAATGTAAGTGTAATGCTTCACAAAGAGAGATATTGTCGTGAGAACTTTATCTTTGATTGAACAATGTTCATTAATTCATCAACTGGGCTTGGTGTTCCTTTTGAATGTAAGTGTAATGCTTCACAAAGAGAGATATTGTCGTGAGAACTTTATCTTTGATTGAACAATGTTCATTAATTCATCAACTGGGCTTGGTGTTCCTTTTGAATGTAAGTGTAATGCTTCACAAAGAGAGATATTGTCGTGAGAACTTTATCTTTGATTGAACAATGTTCATTAATTCATCAACTGGGCTTGGTGTTCCTTTTGAATGTAAGTGTAATGCTTCACAAAGAGAGATATTGTCGTGAGAACTTTATCTTTGATTGAACAATGTTCATTAATTCATCAACTGGGCTTGGTGTTCCTTTTGAATGTAAGTGTAATGCTTCACAAAGAGAGATATTGTCGTGAGAACTTTATCTTTGATTGAACAATGTTCATTAATTCATCAACTGGGCTTGGTGTTCCTTTTGAATGTAAGTGTAATGCTTCACAAAGAGAGATATTGTCGTGAGAACTTTATCTTTGATTGAACAATGTTCATTAATTCATCAACTGGGCTTGGTGTTCCTTTTGAATGTAAGTGTAATGCTTCACAAAGAGAGATATTGTCGTGAGAACTTTATCTTTGATTGAACAATGTTCATTAATTCATCAACTGGGCTTGGTGTTCCTTTTGAATGTAAGTGTAATGCTTCACAAAGAGAGATATTGTCGTGAGAACTTTATCTTTGATTGAACAATGTTCATTAATTCATCAACTGGGCTTGGTGTTCCTTTTGAATGTAAGTGTAATGCTTCACAAAGAGAGATATTGTCGTGAGAACTTTATCTTTGATTGAACAATGTTCATTAATTCATCAACTGGGCTTGGTGTTCCTTTTGAATGTAAGTGTAATGCTTCACAAAGAGAGATATTGTCGTGAGAACTTTATCTTTGATTGAACAATGTTCATTAATTCATCAACTGGGCTTGGTGTTCCTTTTGAATGTAAGTGTAATGCTTCACAAAGAGAGATATTGTCGTGAGAACTTTATCTTTGATTGAACAATGTTCATTAATTCATCAACTGGGCTTGGTGTTCCTTTTGAATGTAAGTGTAATGCTTCACAAAGAGAGATATTGTCGTGAGAACTTTATCTTTGATTGAACAATGTTCATTAATTCATCAACTGGGCTTGGTGTTCCTTTTGAATGTAAGTGTAATGCTTCACAAAGAGAGATATTGTCGTGAGAACTTTATCTTTGATTGAACAATGTTCATTAATTCATCAACTGGGCTTGGTGTTCCTTTTGAATGTAAGTGTAATGCTTCACAAAGAGAGATATTGTCGTGAGAACTTTATCTTTGATTGAACAATGTTCATTAATTCATCAACTGGGCTTGGTGTTCCTTTTGAATGTAAGTGTAATGCTTCACAAAGAGAGATATTGTCGTGAGAACTTTATCTTTGATTGAACAATGTTCATTAATTCATCAACTGGGCTTGGTGTTCCTTTTGAATGTAAGTGTAATGCTTCACAAAGAGAGATATTGTCGTGAGAACTTTATCTTTGATTGAACAATGTTCATTAATTCATCAACTGGGCTTGGTGTTCCTTTTGAATGTAAGTGTAATGCTTCACAAAGAGAGATATTGTCGTGAGAACTTTATCTTTGATTGAACAATGTTCATTAATTCATCAACTGGGCTTGGTGTTCCTTTTGAATGTAAGTGTAATGCTTCACAAAGAGAGATATTGTCGTGAGAACTTTATCTTTGATTGAACAATGTTCATTAATTCATCAACTGGGCTTGGTGTTCCTTTTGAATGTAAGTGTAATGCTTCACAAAGAGAGATATTGTCGTGAGAACTTTATCTTTGATTGAACAATGTTCATTAATTCATCAACTGGGCTTGGTGTTCCTTTTGAATGTAAGTGTAATGCTTCACAAAGAGAGATATTGTCGTGAGAACTTTATCTTTGATCGAACAATGTTCATTAATTCATCAACTGGGCTTGGTGTTCCTTTTGAATGTAAGTGTAATGCTTCACAAAGAGAGATATTGTCGTGAGAACTTTATCTTTGATCGAACAATGTTCATTAATTCATCAACTGGGCTTGGTGTTCCATTTGAATGTAAGTGTAATGCTTCACAAAGAGAGATATTGTCGTGAGAACTTTATCTTTGATTGAACAATGTTCATTAATTCATCAACTGGGCTTGGTGCTCCTTTTGAATGTAAGTGTAATGCTTCACAAAGCGAGATATTGTCGTGAGAACTTTATCTTTGATCGAACAATGTTCATTAATTCATCAACTGGGCTTGGTGTTCCTTTTGAATGTAAGTGTAATGCTTCACAAAGAGAGATATTGTCGTGAGAACGAAACACCTCTGCCAATGTGTGACGCATGGGTGTAATACAGGGTGCGGCAGAGGGATAAGGTGTTTTTGAAAAAATCATAACTTCGTTAATTCTGTTTAAAAATCACATCAGGCATGTGACGCCCGTTTTCGTCAACGCCGTTCTGAAGCCGTTTCCGGAAATTGCCGTCTATTTTTTCCAGTAGATCTGCATTGATGAGGGTGATTTGATGTTCATTTGACGCCTCCAGTTCTTGCAATATGCGTGGTTTACTCTCATAAACAAAAAAATCACATGTGGATAGGTCAGGGGACCGAGGAGGCCATAAAACATTACCAAATCTTGAAATGATGTGGTTGGGGAATAGGGGATGATGTTCATCATTTGCGGTAGTTCGCGCAGTTCGTTGAGCATCTGCAGGTTTTTTTCATTAAACTGCCACCTATTCGAAGGTTGTTAACCCAACGGAGAATCGTGTCACGTTTAGGTGCTCTATTGTTTTGAGCAATATTGATTTCGCGTCGAAGCTCACGCTGAACGGCAATGATAGCCTCGTTATTCCTTACGAAACTTTCGTACGCAAAAACGCGGTGACGGAGGGTCCACTGCTCCATGATGAGAACTGACAGAATAAAAATTGGTGTTAACCTACGAATAGAATGCGTGCAGCCTCCACTCCGTCGCTTGCATACCGCCTGACTACAGTCCGTTTCAAAAAAAACCCTATTCCTCTGCCGCACTCTTTATTTTCCTGGCTTAAAAATTAGTCCTCCTTGAAAATTTGATAATTTTCAAGGTACGTGGAATCCAAAAATCGAAATAAAGAAATCCGTCCTTCCTTCAACGATACCGCCCGCCCCTTCCCTGTACACCGCACATCGTGAAGGGCACTTTTGTCACTTAGTTGACCGATTTTCAATAAATTTGGTATGTAGGTCCCATTTGGGATTTAATTGCGCCCCACAAATTTTCGTCACGGTTCTTAAATGGGTTTTACATAACTAAAATTTGGTCAACGCTAAATGGCCAAGGTGCTTATCACGGCGGACAAACAATTTTTTTTTGGATTCTACGTACCTTGGAACGTAAAATATCAAATTTTGAGGGGGTATTTTTTCTCGTAACGATTTCAAAGGTTAATTATTGAAAATAATAATTTTCAATAATAAACCAAAAAATTACCCACTTGGGTTGATGCGTAGGACCAATCGCTTGTGAAATACTTTTTGTGTCTGCTATCTGGCGATGTTGTTAATTTACTGTGATGGAAGAAATGAATACCAATATCATTAATTTAATTTATTTAATTGAATAAGGAAGTTAGTAGTCATAATGAAATAATATTTCAAAAATAATTTGTGTATATTACAAAATACTTTCAACGGAAACAAACTATTATAAAAGAAAAGTAAGAGAAGAAATGGAAATTGTCAAAGCCAGAAATAACAATAAAAATCTTATGAATAATATGAATCATTTCAAAAGCGGAAACATGTTCNCTATATTAAAAAAAAAAAAAAAATGTAGATAGTTATGTAAATAAATATGTATATAATTAATGTAAAAAAGAACATTGTTAATATTCATATAATATATGTGTGACATCACCCCCACCTATACTTATTCTACCTCCTACATCTTATTATTTTGATTTTGAGAGATCAACAATCAGTTATGTTGAGAATGTCGTAATAGACGAAAGCGCTCCATAACTCTAAAAAATTTTTAGTAGTTGATACACAAATTATTTTTGAAATAATATCATTAATTTCCGTCTTTTTTGGCTTGTGATTGCTGCTACAATAACACCATTTTCTCCCAAATGTATTGTGTACCCATACTCATGTCATATTGAAAATAAATTAAAACTCTTCCTCGGTAAAATTGATGATTTTTACTATTAATTAAAGAGTTAAATTTTTTATCAATTAATTTTTGAAAAGCTTTACTCACATGGAAAGGTACTGCACTCATTGTTGAAAGGCTTTATTGGAAACTGAGTACCCCTCAGGCGAAGCGAAATGGCTCGAATAATAGCGAGATTATACGGACCCAACCGAGGACAGGAGAGTAATGTTTCTTCCATTTTTCTGTTAGAGTGATGACAATTTTTTTCAAGAATTCATGAATTCTCGAGCTAATACGACATCACACGAACAGATTGATGGTGAAAACGATCCTCTCAAGTGCTCGATCTCATGATTACACGAACAGATTAATGGTGAAAACGATCCTCTCAAGTCCTCGATCTCATGATTATACGAACAGATTAATGGTGTAAACGATCCTCTCAAGTCCTCGATCGCATGATTACGCGAACAGAGTAATGGTGTAAACGATCCTCTCAAGTCCTCGATCTCATGATTACACGAACAGATTAATGGTGTAAACGATCCTCTGAAGTCCTCGATCGCATGATTACGCGAACAGATTAATGGTGTAAACGATCCTCTCAAGTCCTCGATCGCATGATTGTATTTATTGTGTTTTTCGACCTGGACCTCTAGGTTTGGGACCAATAGGAATGTGCCTCAGCATTTTCGATGCGGTTATAAAAAAATGAAGCCTTACCAGATTCCCAAAAACTTTTAATGACAAAAGTGACGTAGGGAATATACTTAGAACATACCAAAACCTTTTAGATTCTTTTCCTTAATATCTTTTCGTGTCAAGTTGTGATATTGTTCACATCGTTCTATCATAGTATTGGTTTGATCATGACAGTCTGAGTACTGCGGAAAGCTCACCAACTTAGATCAATCAATCAATAGTGGCATCATCGTATACGATGGTAGCCAGATGTATGAGACATCAGCTCTAGATAAATTGTAGTATACTGCTTATGTTTTTAATTGTCATCATACATCCGTTCTTGGAGGCTGATAATTGACATGGGCCCCCAGAACCATGACAATCACTGCAATATAATTACGTCAGTAACATAAGAGTTATAAACATAATGATATTGCAGAGTTGCTTTCTGTGTTATTTTACACCAGCAGCTCAGGTGGACTCGGCCCGTGAGGATGTCACCCTCAGGAAACTTCTTACAATCTCAAGTATGATTTACTTTTCCTCATGGAAAGATAGCAAGTCATATATGGATTGGAAGAAATTACGCCTTCGGTACCATCTTAGATAATTATTATTTATTTAACTAATTAAACTGTGAATCGATATTGACAATTTTTATATTTTTCATTTATATTTATTTATCTCTATTTATTTAATTTCAGATTGAATCCGAATCAAAATTAAAAAATATTCATTCTTGTTTACAAAACAAACTTCATGAGTATGTTGTATTGGTCAGTATCTATTGTAGAGATACCTCACTCTGTGAGGTTAGGAAACTTAATGGATATTCAACACTATGTATCCAGACAGAAGTAAACAATAACAGCAGCACGGATGAAGTGCTCAATGTGTTGGATACGTTACTTGTTAATGTTAATAGCAAACAGGATGCTGCGCCAATTATAATGATCAATGACATAGCAACACATCAAAATGGTAAGTGGAATGACTATGAGTGAATACTGTCACCAAAGTCATCCAGTTTTTTTAATTTAG
Organism: Pachypsylla venusta; assembly: GCA_012654025.1. NCBI lineage: Eukaryota > Metazoa > Arthropoda > Insecta > Hemiptera > Aphalaridae > Pachypsylla > Pachypsylla venusta. Next base: position 5,757,244 of record CM022883.1, read on the forward strand.
AAATCAATTTTTAAACTCGGGTTCATCTATTTTCATATACTAGAAAGTGAATTCTATTTTGACTTTTAAATAAACGAAAACAAAACACCAAAAACACTATTTATAATTATTTATGAAGAAACTAGTTTCGAATCATTCAAGTTTCGAAACCAAACACACAATTCAACAAAAGTATTCATCCAATAAATAGTGCCAAATATTTGGAATCATGAAAAATAGTGTGATACGACCTTTACCAAACACACAATTCAACAAAAGTATTCATCAAATAAATAGTGCCAAATATTTGGAATCATGACAAATAGTGTGATACGACCTTTACCAAACACACAATTCAACAAAAGTATTCATCCAATAAATAGTGCCAAATATTTGGAATCAGGACAAATGATACGACCTTTACCCTTCTGGCCAAACAATTCTGGACAAGCAAATACATACAAACAACATATTTCACTTTTATATTGACAAAATTTTGAAATATCTTTATAGACACTTCTACCAATTTTTGAATTCTAAAAGAGAGTCTGGGTGAAATATTGAATGTGAAATAAATTTTATTTTCTGTTCATTTCAGATAGTGAGTACATTTTACTTCAAAACTTGAAGACACACTTGCCTGAAAGTTTGGAGGAATTGAAAGAACTGTCCGAGCATATTCCAAGCGTCCCCCACTGGGAGGAAGTACAGACACGATGTTCAAGATACAAAGATGCAATTGGAAGCTATCCAGTATTTCTAATACCGGGCTTACGATCTCATAGTAAACTTTTGGACAAGTTTACTAAGAAACTATATCATCCTTGTTTTGTAGCCCAATACCCGGGTAACTTTGACAATTTGGAGGAAACAGCCAAAATTTTTATCAGGGTAAGAAAACTTTGTCAATTTTGCACATGGGTTTATTATTTTACTGGTTACCCCCTCCCCTCCCCCCAAAAAATTGATATTTTACGTTTTAAGATTACGAATGCAAAAATCGAATTTAACCTGTGCACCGTCTGCCGTGAAGGTAATTTTTTCCACTTAGCGTTGACCGATTTTGATAAAATTTGTGGTCTAATTGCGCCTCAAAACTTTTTGTATGGATACTATTTTTTTTTGTATGGAACCCTATTTATGTGATTGACGGTGACGAAAATTTTCGGGGCAATATTAGACACCAAATGGGAAGTACATACCAAATTTCATTAAAATCGATCAATGCTAAGTGACAAAGGTAACCATCACGATGGACAAACGGATTTTTTTTTTATTAGATTTTTAGATTTTAACAACTTGAAACATAATATATTAATTTTTGAGGGTGGATATTTTCGATTGGTTTGATTATTTTCAATAATGAAAATTTGAAATCGTCACGAAAATCGTTCTTCAGACCAAATGAGTAGCTTGTAGCTTTTGTTGATTAAAGGAAACGGCAAGGTAATATATACCTTAGTTTAACCGCGTCGCAGTGTAAAAGGTATTAGCTGCTTCCCGCAGCTGATACGAGAAAAGTTCCTTTGCAACTTTTTGCTTGTTGTTCTTGTAACCTCTGACAACAGAGAAAACGAGGCTCCATTATTTTGGGTAACATCTCTAGCGCGTCAAAATTTAGTGTCAAATCATTTTTACTGTCAAAATGCTCTAAAACATCTGTCTTGATCCCTTGATAATAGTCCCTTGGGGCCAGTTCTTGATTTTAGTGGGATATCTCGGTGAAGACACACTCACGTACAGCAATCTTTGTATTGACGGTTTTGTCATAGAGGAGCCGAACACATCGTAAAAGTATATTTGAATCTACTCAAAGATTACCTGTCAAAATCAAACTAATCAAATTATTTGCATAATTTTACCTCGCATTATCATCAAACAGTTTCAGACATGTAAAAGCATTTTCAGAACTACAATACATTAACCCTTTGTTGGCCGGGACACGAACTTTTGGAACCACCCTCGTAACGTTCTAATTTTGTTTTCAGGAGCTGGAATCATTTCCAGTGCGAACATTTAATATTATTGCGGATTCATTTGGCGGCATTCTGGCGTTACACATTGCAAAGAAATTAACTCAGGAGAATCGATACGTCAGATTGTTCCTATTGGACGGAGCGCCACACACAATCAAATCCTGGGTTTCCTATTTTGATGAAAATCCAGAGGTCAAATTGTTATCCAAATATTTCTCCATAACGGTCAAGGTAGGATCCAGATCCAATAGAATTTCTCAGTGATTTCCAAATTCGGTAATAAAATATTCTCCCTCTCACTTGAATAATAATTAATCAAAGAAAATAAAGATAAAAATAATAATATAATTTAATTTGGTGAGAGCTTTCATAGATTAGACCAGATCTATGATAGAAAGATGAGAAAATTTCAAATTTAGCTTTTAATTTTTAATCTGACTAATTAAAAACTCTGAATCGATTTTGTTAATTTTTTACATTTTTCTAAAGTAGGCCGAAATTATTTATTCTGCGCTTAGTTGTTGTCGCTCTTTCCTTTGTATGTATGTGTTGTTTTTATATGCTAATGTGTTACTTAGCTGTTTACTCAGAAGGCCTGAGGGAACTCTCCTAACTGAAATCATACTGGAAGAGTTGGAAAGACCAAGGAAAAGAGGAAGACCAAGAAGAATGTGCACAACAGATGTGTTGGAGTGGATGGACATTTACTTAGAAGACCTGAGATGATTATTAACTGCAGCTCTAAGTGCGCTTCTGTACTCTGTTAAACATTTAAATTGCTCGATGTTTTGACTAAGCCAAGTCACAGTAGGAGAGTTCGGAATCGATGACGGTACTTAATGATGGTGATGTATGTGTATTTTGATCTTAGATTACTTCTGATTTTTTTTGTGATTCGTTAAAAGAGAATCGGCTGATTTGATAGTTCTTTAGCATTGCCCAGGGTACAGCACATGTTTTCATTTCAGGGTCTTGCACGTGTTGTCATTTTTGGGTCTTTGTGTGTAAACAGTTCACGGCGTTAATGATTTCATTAATTTTTGTAGGAAAAAGAAGAAATCCTGTCCCTCTCTTGGACTGACAAATTGAAACGTTACATTGACGAAGAACATCCCGAGTTTGAAAAATTCTCCAAATCTTTGACCTGTCTCCTAGAAAAAATTAAATCCATGAAAACTAGCATCCTGAACACGAGCAAAGACGTGGAACTCATGCCGTACGTTCAAGTGGTGCTGTTGAGACCAGAAGGATGGGCCGAAAATGATACTTGCTACTTGGAAAAGGTAAAATTTTTAGGTTTAGCGTGGAAAAAAAACACACCTAAAGAATGCACTGAAAATAATACTGAGTACAGAAGGTTTGTTTGTAGTAAGACCCAACAACCTCTTGAAAAAATTTGTGGGTACCACAGCATTATTATAAGCCTCACGTACTAATTATAACTTCGATCATCTAACAAACCAAATCTTTTTACTCTGGATACTCACATTAAAATTCTTACATAAATTAATGAATGGGAAGGTAGACAGCCCTTTCCTTCTCTCACAGTTTGGTCTCCATATCCCGGCCTTCCGTGTGAGAGAGCACAGTAGGTACTTCGACATTCCCCGTTCCAAATATAGTCTTACCACCAAGACTCCAGTAAGTAAAATAAAACCTATTTATAACTCTCTTTTGAAACACCGCGACCTAGCTCTTCCTTACGAAGAATTTAAAAGTAAGCTGGAATTTTTAATGTAATTATTAAGTTATCTTAGTGGGGTCTACCGTATCCCATCAAATTAAAATGATCGTGCTAGACCAGTAGAAAAAAAGTAACTACTCAATCGTCCTCACGAGGCTGAGCTCATCACAAGCTTTTTAAATGAAAAACTCTGCCAATGTGACACATGGGTTTATTATTATTCTGGCAAAAAAAAATAAAAAAATTGGGAGGAGGCAAAAAAATTTAGGGGGGGGGTCTCGTGACGATTCCAAATCTGGGGCGTAAGAAGACCCTAAATTTGACATACCTACTAAATTACCGCTTTAAAGAGGTAAAAACCGCCAGCGGTATATTTGATTGAACCCAAAAGTTTGGGAGCTAACTGAGACCCCAAATATGACATACATACAAAATTTCAAATCTCTAGCTCTTACCATTCTCCTTGTAGACAGCAATACTGAAAACCGCTAAAAAGCGGTAAAAATCGCCAAGGGTGTATTCGATTGTAACCAAAAGTTTCGGGGCACAATTAGAGCCCAGATGGGACCTATATACCAAATTTCATCCAAATCGGTCAACGCTAAGTGGCAAAAGTGTCCATCACGGCGGGCGGACAAACTATTTTTTTTTTTATTCCATTTTTGGATTCTACATACCTTGAAATGTATAGTATCAAATTTTGAGAGAGGGGGGGGGGANGGGAACTTTTCCATGACGATTCCAAAGGTTCATTATTGAAAATAATAAACCAATAGGTAAATACTAAGACGAAAATTTTTGGGGCACGTTTCGGATTTAACGTGGTCCTCCAAGTGCAATTCCAATATGATATCCACTAGACTAGGAGGAATTTTCTAATCATTTTCATTCTTTTATTTTAGATATGTGCTGGTCGAATCATCGTTTATGTTGGCTCTTGTTCAAATTACTTGGACTTCTTGGATGATCCAGAAACAGTTGCCAGAGTGAACGATCATATCCTGTATGACTATCCGGAGTCGGAAACTCCATTGTATTATATGACAGATCAGGAGCAGGTGTACAACTGTAAACTGTTTCACAAGCGAGTGTGAATGCGTAAAGTGGAGCTTTCCATTCATAGGTGTCAACAAAGTGTAAGCTATTACACAAAGGACGGTGCGTCCTGTATGAGAAGATTGACATCTGTATTTCAAGTTCGATTGTTAATGAGGAGTACTAGGGTTGATTATTATGGATTAAGCGATTGTTTCGCGTAAATAATCAATTATATTTTTGATAAATTTCATTAATATTTATCTAATTTGTATTACTTAGATAGGTAACTTTAAAAAATCTGGTGTGAACATCACACGACTTTCCTTATCTATATAAAGAAAGGAGTAGGTATTGTAATGGGCTGAAATTTTCAATGTCGAGTTTTCAATGTCCAAACACGTTTTGAGGTCTTCAGAGCCCAAATCTCGAGTTCCAGTATTCGAGACTGTTACAAAGAGGTAACGGTACATTCATCTTTAATTAAAAATTCGTGACGCGTCTAATACATACAATTGACTTACTAGTGAAATTTCAAGTCTCTTAGTACTTACTGTTTTCTTTTTAGGTAGGATTCGTGAAAACTTCCAAAAATCGTTCAAAACCGCTAAAAAGCGGCAAAAAATTACCAACCATAGAGTTGACTTCTAAAATCGATAAAATTGTTACATATAGCCACCAATTTTCAAGCTCTAGCTCTTTCCGTTCTGGTTTTTATGAAGAACCGCCCAAAAGCGGCTAAAACGTGCCAACCGTATATTCGATTCAACCAAAAGTGTGCCGTACATAGAAATGACATACATTCCAAATTTGAAGGCCCCAGCACTTAGCGTTCTTAAGCTATCGCGTTCACTGATCGACAGAATTGTTTCATATAGCCACCAATTTTCAAGCTCTAGCTCTTTCCGTTCTGGTTTTTATGAAGAACCGCCCAAAAGCATCTAAAACCTGCCAACGGTATATTCGATTTCAACCAAAAGTGTGCCGTACATAGAAATGACATCCATTCCAAATTTGAAGTCCCCAGCACTTAGCGTTCTTAAGCTATCGCGTTCACTGATCGACAGACACACACACACGGACTAATGGCTGGAACTCTAGATTTAGGCTGTAGGGACCTCAAAACGTGTTTTGGCATTGAAAACTCGACATCTAAAATTTTAGCCGATTATAATAGTTTCCTTTTTGCAGAATGAGGAAAGTAAAAACACTACCGTTATTTATTACGAAGATTCATTTTTCCTCGTTGTTGTTTCGGTGTTCCTCTTTAAATCAACTATTTTTCCCATTTTTACATTCAGGTTTGGAATACTGGTAAAAAAGGGTCTTGTTCTGCCCGCAGTAAGCCCATGTCGTATTGTTATGTGGTCAAAATCCCATATAGAAGATAACATGCGTCCGGATTACTTAGCAGAGACTGTGACCACTAAACTACCAGGGCTGGTCTTCTGAATAGGTGCCTGCAATATGGACAGATGCATCATATTTTTGGATTTTTTCTTGGTCAAATCACAGCTCTGGAGTTGGAATCGAGCAGCCATAATTTTATGTTGTTGTTTTTTTTTTTTTTTTCAATTAGAAGAAGTTGGGGGTTGTATTGTTTTAAAAATTGGACATTTGGGAGATTGGATAAATGTTTGACTCCGATCCGAAAATATTTCGTGATAATTATGAAGTAATGCGCAATATAAGGTCACAAGAGCCGCGATTAAGTAAAACGTAAATAAATTCACACCTATGACTTATAATGATGATAAATTATTCTCCAAATTATAATGGTAGAAATATTTATTTTTAAATTAAAAAAAAAAAAACTAATTACTTACCAGAAACATTATTTATATTTATTTACGCAGAAATTAGTTCATACGACTCGACTAGACTAGTCGAAGGATGATAGGTGACTGAGTATTGTTCACCGCGTACGCGTTCTGTGTAGGGTTACGCTTTTTTTAGTTACGAACGATTTCCCGATTTTTGTATGGAAATCACTAATTTTTATCTCCAAAACGGGAGGGATATCAAAAATTGATGGGAGTAGAACGCCCCCTTCCCCCACCACCAAAAAAAAATATATAATAAGACCCCAGAAATATTATCAGCATTAAAAAATGTCGAGCGTTTACGGAAACGGCCATGATTCTAATGCGCCAAGCGAAATAGGCGCAGAATTCTGGACATCAGGAAAATGATCAAAACTAAAAAAATGTTAAATCGGTTTCGAGATAAAGCTAATTTTTTCGGTCAAATTCTACAAAATAGGCGAAGCACGGGGCACAACTGCTTGTACGAAATAAAATTAGGGATTCGTATTTATAATGGAAAGTTGGTACCGTTTTTAGAAACTTTTGGACCACCCTGTATAAAATTTAAAGTACCAAAATAATTGCATCAAAAATAAAACATACGATTTTTTTTTAAACTAGTTTCGAGAAAAACCGAGAGATCATAAATTCGCGACCACCCTGTATATTCTTCGGGAGAGAAATATAAATCAAAACCACAATGAAAAAGATTTGTTCAAATAAAACAGACCGGTCCAATGTCTAATCGGATCTCTTGATTTTCTCCTCCAATATCTCTTATTAGAATATCGGTAATCTGCAATCGATTGGATTTGTTAGTAGAATATGAAAATATCTTTCTAAACCATTGATTTGATTTGGTCTGCAACATACGATAGCTTAATTTAAGATAGAACTAGAATCTTACGCTGATGATGTCAAATAATAGTCTTCATTTAAACAGCCCGAATTGGACGAAAGAGTCCTATAATACCAGTAGTTTGGGTGTCATTATTATGGGGTAAATATTTCTAATTCATGAGGATAAGATTCCATGGGTTGTCTGGGTTTAAACCCACGCCCTACTGTCTACCAGTCAGAACATCTAAGTAGTGTAGTGGACCAACCCGTCATAATATACAAATAATATATATTTCTTTTTGTTATTATATCATTATGTTTGTGGGAATCATAGCATTACAAGGTATTTTTACCAATCACATCAATATCACTAAACCCAAGTACTTTGTAAATTATTTGTTCTAGTAAAAACATGTCGTAGGGATGTGGCAACCTCACCGACCAGCTATAACACTATCATAGCTGCAACCAGCCTCTGACTGGCTGAAAGTTAGATTNTCTAAGTAGTGTAGTGGACCAACCCGTCATAATATACAAATAATATATATTTCTTTTTGTTATTATGTCATTATGTTTGTGGGAATCATAGCATTACAAGGTATTTTTACCAATCAGATCAATATCACTAAACCCAAGTACTTTGTGAAGTATTTGTTCTAGTAAAAACATTTGCTTTGTTTTATTTTCTGCATCAGAAGAAAGGCAGGTGATCCCAAGTGTTACGTATAACCAATCGCTTGTGATATCCGCCTGAACCATAGAATCTCTTACCTGACATCTACCACTCATTGTCATCAGAAGAAAGGCAGGTGATTCCGAGTGTTACGTATAACCAATCGAGTCCTGTGCAATACTTTTTAATGTAATATTTATCGAGTTACGATACCTAATTTGTTAAAAGCTGTAGAGAGTGTAGAGCTTATCACAAATACCTTTCATAAGGGTGATAAGCGATTTTTATAAGCGTGATGACGGGAAAATTGTGCCATGACAGAATTTTTGACGATTTTTTATTTACGTATTTCTATGTAGTCTCAGGATTGGGAATTATTTAGGGGGCCGTGCCCCCCCCCCCCCCCCCNTTTTTTTTTTTTTTTTTTTTTTTTTTTTTTTTTTTTTTGTATTTTTACGTGATTAAGTATAATGAATATAATTTGAGAAACACCGCCCGCTTAAAAAACTGAGGGGGGCGTATCCCCCGGGTCTTCCCCTATATCCGCGCATGCTCCCCCTCACCCCAATGTTGAATAAGCTCAAAAATGAAATTACCAGGTGGTCTGGTAGCCCTCTTTGTCCTGTCGGTCCGGGTTGTGTTGGTACACAGAAAGGATAACTTGGTCCTTTTTCTGGACTTCCTGAACTGACAGATTCCAATGATTGGTAGTATGATGGAACCTAAAACAATACATGGCGTTCCAGAGTTATCGTGCAAAAAACAGATACAAAAAAGATGTTTGAAGGAAAATATTTCCAGAGTTATCGTGAAAAAAACAGATACAAAAAAGATGTTTGAAGAAAAATATGGAGTTAAAATTAGAATTCAATTTTTCCGATTAATTTGACAATACATTCGTACTTTTCCTCCAACCAGAGAGCATAGGATGTCTCAAAAGATGAAAAACTACTCCTTCAATCCGAAAGTATATCAATTTAAATATAAACCTTCTGGCTGTATGTAATGGCCTCGCCATCCAATGCCAACTAACCAAAAAAAAAAAAAACTCCGCCAATGTGACACATGTGTTTTTTATTTTTCTGGCAAGAAATAATAAACCTTTTTTGGCCCCCCCCAAGAAAAATTGGAGGGGGGAGCAAAAAAATTGGAGGAGAGTCTCGTGTCGATTCCAAATCTGGGTCGTAGGTAATTAGACCCTAAATTTGACATACTTACACAATTTCAAATCTCTAGCTCTTTTTGAAGTCTCTGGCTCTTACCATTCTCCTTGTAGACAGCAATACTAAAAACCGCTAAAAAGCAGCAAAAATCGCCAAGGGTGTATTCGATTGTAACCAAAAGTTTCGGGGCACAATTAGAGCCCAGATGGGACCTATATACCAAATTTCATCGTCAACGCAAAGTGGCAAAAGTGCCCATGACGGCGGACAAACGGAATTTTTTTTATTCGATTTTTGAATTCTACGTACCTTTAAACGTATATCAAATTTTGAGGGGGGGGNGCTTTTTTTTTTTTTTTTTTTTTTTCGTGACGATTCCAAAGGTTCATTATTGAAAATAATAAACAAATTCATTTGAATTAAGAGTTAAGAAATGTTAGATAGGAAATATTTATTATTGATACCCTGACTCTGGTAAGTAATGTGAAATGTATTCTAAATACTAAATAGTACCTACATAGTCAGATTAGTCAGTGTCTATGGCACGCTGAATACACAAGTTCCCTTAGATTACTGAAGTTAAGCAAGGTCCAACAAGGTTTTACAATGAGGATGTCCATGTAGACTATTTTTTCGGCCCAAACTGGGTAAGGTCAATAAGGTTAGCAAGTTTGCAAATTTTCAGCGAATGGAGGGTAAAACCGCCGTCTCTTTTGAAGCAAATTTAAAAGCACCGGGACTTAGGATACAATACAATTTAGGTTTATTTTTTATTTTTTTCAATGCGACATACCTACATACGAAAAAGTAATATTGAAGTGAGTAATAAACGAAAAAAATTAAAAATGAGTCCATCGAGGAAAAAAAATAATCTCCGCCATTCCAAAGAGGTGTTAAGACCCTAATTTAAAAACCTTGTCTAACGATTTTAGTATAGAGCTATTAACCATTTTTAGATATTAACCATTTTTATATCCGCTAATATTGTTCCAGGTCTCGGTATTAAATGTTATTGAAAGCATAAAAAATGAAACCCTCGTATACTAGGTACCTACCAATTTCTTTATAACTATGAATATTGTAGACCTGAAGAATTTGTTTGTTTCCAATATAAGACACCTTTTTAATTTCCTAGAAAAATGGCCGCTTCTAAGTTGCACATTATAATTATTATTATGATACTGGTTGCTGTTTAAGGGTTAATAAATCAGAGTATCACTTCGGCCGGTTTTTGCCATTTAAAAGTTATCTAAAAGCAAGGGAGAAGACGTGATTGGTTCATACTGACACCTCCTCATGTTGGAAAGGCCGAGGAGTGGTACTTATTCAATGGCTTGCTTTCTTCCTTGACTTCTAACCTCAAGAAAATCAGTTCTTATCTAGAGTTCTTAATTAGACTTCTAAACTAGAGTTCTACTCGTAAATTAGAGTTCCATTAGTAGTGTTCCCAATAAGTGTCAAAAGGTTAAGGTGGGATAACTTACTTTTAATTATAATGAAGGCTATTTTATATTAATAAGGAAGATTTAATTTTAAGGAAGGCTAATTTACATTACTAAGGAAGATTTAATCTTAAGGAAGGCTAATTTACATTATTAAGGAAGATTTAATCTTAAGGAAGGCTATTTTGTATTACTAACTAAAAGGACGATTTAATCTTAAGGAAGACTATTTCCTATTATTAACTGAAAGAACGGTTTTATCTAAGAAGGCTAATTTTTATTATTATTATTTAAGGAGGATCTAAAAAACATTAAACTTTCATTTATATGCAGTCCATTTATCTAAGAGAGGGGGTGTTTTTTTTAGAGTGTCACAACTTTAAATTATAAAAAAACAAAGAATATATTTTTAGTATCAATGAAACGGGCTTTATTGGATAGAAAATTTTATGATATTAATGTTTAAATATGATTTCGGCCATGTGGCTGCCAAAGCTGGTGCGTACAAGGCGCAATCTGGAACACCAATTTTCACAAACTTTTCGCAGCATTTGCGACCGTATTTCGCCAATAACTCTTCGAATGTTGATTTCCAGGTGTTCAATTGTCTGTGATTTACTTTTTCGACCTAGACAAGTGACTTTACATAACCCCAAAGAAAATAATCCAATGGGGTTAAATCAGACGATCTTGGTGGCCAATAAATTGGAACATTACGCGAAATTATTCTTTCATCAAAAGTTTCTTTGAGTAAATCAATTGTACCGGCTGTGTGGCATGTGGCTCAGTCCTGTTGGAACCACATGTCAGTAAGATCAATGCCAGCTATTTCACTTATCTACGTCGATAAACCAGAGACAATTGAACACCTGGAAATCAACATTCGAAGAGTTGTTGGCAAAATATGGCCGCAAATGCTGCGAAAACTTTGTGAAAATTGGTGTTCTAGATTGCGCCTTGTACGCGCCAGCCTTGGCTCATATTTAAACATTAATGTCATAAATTTTCTATCCAATAAAGCCCGTTTCATTGATATTCAAAATATTGTTGTAGACTTAGCATTCGAGGATTAAGTTACCGTGAATTTAAAACGCGTTAACTAACTTTAAAAATAATTAAAATAAAACTTAAAATAATTTATTAGAAAAGAAAAAAAAATTACAATTAATAAAAAAAACGTAACACAAAAGTTCTAATATTGTTCACTAACACCGTATTTAGAACGCCCGAATATACACACGAATTAATCGCTCACTTATCACACAACGATATCGTTTATCAAAATTAAACACGCTCCGTTTATCGCTCAAATAATACTGACTCCGTTTATCACTCAAAGAATACTGACTCGACTCCTAGGCGTGCCCTTCTATTTATACCTTCATTAAAATCGTACTAGAAGGATCTAGATTTCTAGAATAAAGGATTTTCTAGTACGCAATCAAACTATGCGTTCTAAAAAAAACTACGCGTTCCATAAAAAAATAAAACGTAAATACTATGTAAACAAAGCAAAGCTTCGTAATGAGAGAGCAGTAAAATATGTCATTAATAATTCCCCCCCTTCACCCCGACCATCCTCCCAAGCAACTGAATGGTATAGTAAACATTCATTCATTCCACACTTCACCCCGACCCTTCTCCTACGAGACTCTAAAAATAACTTCTCCTCAATTCATTGTAAACAGAAGGAGAAATCAAAAATAGAAAGAATATACAGGTCGTCTACATAATAATATTACATACAGATACACAGGTTGATCACTTCAATATATTCTTTGTTTTATTATAATTTAAAGTTGTGTAACTCTAAAAAAAACACCCTATATATGGAGAATAATTTATAAGCAATATAGGTAATTGATGGTTTTTATCAAATTATGGTATTTCATGGTATTTTCATTTTTCAAAAATGTTTTTATCGCCACTTAAAAATCGATTTAAACTTTCAAAAAATTTGAAGGGACCAGACAGATACTATTATTTTTTTTCTGAGCAACTAACCTAACTTAAAATATGATTAATTGAAAGTAGAAGGTTACTTTTCACCATTAAATGGTGGGAAATACGAGAAAACTCACTTTTATATGTTTAAT
>CM022883.1:5776852-5788623 GCA_012654025.1 Pachypsylla venusta
TGCAACATAAGATAGAGAGCTTAAATTAAGATAGGACTAGAGGCTGCTGATATCAAATAATAGTCTTCATTTAAACAGCCCGAATTGGACGAAAGAGTCCTTTAATACCAGTAGTTTGGGTGTCATTATAATGTGGTAAAGATTCCATTGGTTGTCTGGGTTTGAACCCACGCCCTACTGTTTACCAGCCAGAGCGTCTAACCACTACACCACCATCATAATATAAAATTGGTAAATGTGTATTTTAGCTACTTCTATGAAAATTAGGTTTTAAATTATTTTTTTTTTACAAAAAAACATTGTATTTTACCTTGAACTTTGAAAATAAGTCGGGGAACGCCAAAAATCCCATCGCAATAGAGGCATGTCCGTTAAAACGTTTCCTAACCTCTCTAAGGGAGCCGCAATATATCTCCCCGGTACAAAATTTATCTATTGGGGAGGTATGTTGCGGCTCGTTTTTTTTTTTTTAACCNTTTTTTTTAACCCAATTAGAGGTTAGAAATTGCGGCATATGACAGAGAATCCTAGATAAAAACATAGGGATTTTTCCCATTTGCCGCCTGACTTCACGTTTCCACTTTCTACACCGTTAAGATGAACGTCTCCCCCCAGCAGAGAGGTTAGGAAACGTTTTAATCGGCCATGCCTCGATGATGAAGTTGTTTTTCCGGTAAAAAAAAAAATATAAAAAGTCAGCGGCAAATGGGAAAAATCCCTCGTGTCTGAAAAAATCCCTATGTAAAAAAATTAAAGGGAGCCGCAACAGACCTCCCTCATAGGTACCGGGGAGGTCTGTTGCGGCTCCCATAGAGAGATTAGGAAACATTTTAACGGCCATGCGGGCCATCATGGCCATGCCTCTGTTGCGATGGGATTTTTGGCGTTCCCCCGACTTATTTTCAAAGTTCAAGGTAAAATACACCGTTTTTTGTAAAAAATAATAATTTAAAACCTCATTTTCATAGAAGTAGCTAAAATATACATTTACCATAAAAATAATATATATTGTCACGTAAGTGTGTTTCTCTTTTATATATATAGATATATATTTTTTTCTTTTTTTAAAGGAGATAATTTTAATTTTCGTCATACGACTTTTTCATTTGAGAGAATTGAAAGTAATTGAACGAAATTTAATGATAAAGTTAATCTTGGCCAAATTTTGATATCCGAATATCGGGTCTTGTAGTAGATAGATTCTTTACCGTTCTGATCTCAGATTCTGATGAGGCCCTCAGGAAATCAGCTTTTTGATAGATATTTCATTTTGAAGTATTTTAATAGAAGTTTTTCAAAACCCAAACTCATCATCATGAAAGTGGGAAGTTGATAGTTCATTATAAATTTGGATAAAATTAAAATCTGAAATAACTAGATTGGTACACGACAGATACTATTATTATTTTTTTGGAGCAAGTTACAAACTTAAAATGTGGTTTAATAATAATTTAAAAAGTCTTTTTAAACGTTTTAGGGGTGGAAAATTAATTAATTCACTTTAATTTTAATTTATTTTGAAAAAAAACTTTTTCTTCCGGTACCGGACAGATACTATTAATTTTTTTGGGAGCAAGTTACAAACTTAAAATGTTGTTTAATATAATTTAAAAAGGCTAAAACGTTTTAGGGGTGGGAGATTAATTAATTCACTTCAATTTTAATTTATTTTGAAAAAAAAACTTTTTCTTCCATATTTATTGAACTATTTGAATATATTGAACTGAAGCGGACATAGTTGCACCAATATGAAAAGAGTCCAGTGCAAGTTTGTTTATTTTATCAATATAAGCGTTTAGAATGTTTAGATAAACGTCCCCCCCCCCCCCCCCCNGCCTCGATTAAACTTTTTCTTCTCATAAAGTCGCTCCCTAAAAACTCTTGCGCTTTCTCCAAAGTTTCGTCGATTTTCAAGCAATAAAATTGTGAATTAAACATTTAAAAGTGAGTTTTCTCGTATTTTCCACCATTTAATCGTGAAAATTAAACTTCTAGTTTCAATTAATCATATTTTAAGTTAGGTTAGTTGCTCAGAAAAAAAAATAATAGTATCTGTCCGGTCCCACTAGATTATTTACAGATAGCACTGAATGCAAATAATATGTTTAATATGTAAATGTCTTTGGAGAGTAATTTTTTTTTTTTTAAGGAGATCATTTTTAATTTTAATTTTTTTATTTAAATTTTTAATCAGAGATCAGAACGCTAAAGAATCTATCTACTACAAGACCCGATATTCGAATATCAAAATTTGGCCAAGCTTAACTTTATCATTAAATTTCATTCAAATAATTTCAATTCTCTGGCCAACGATCGTAAAACGTTGAATACACCAGTTCCCGTCAGATCACTAAAGTTAAGCAACGTCGGGCGTGGTCAGTACTTGGATGGGTGACCGCTTGGAAACACCACATATCGTTGGCTCTTTTTTCCGGACAAACGCAGGCTGGGTGAGGTCAATGTGGGTAGCTGGTTTGCAAGTTTCCAGCGAATGGAGGGTAAAACCCTCGTATTGAATAACCCATAGATGTTTAAGAGACGTTAAGCCAAGTTTAAAAAAAAAAAATCAATTCTCTCAAATGAAAAATTCGTATGACAAAATTAAAAATTATCCCCTTAAAAAAAAAAATTTAGTCTCCAAATTCAAAGACATTTACATATTAAACATAATATATTTCTTTGTGTTATTATGTCACTATGTTTCTGGGCATCATAGCATTCCAATGTATTTTTAACAATCATATCATTATCACTAAACCCAAGTACTTTGTGAAGTATTTGCTGTAGTAAAAGCATTTGCTTCGTTTTATGCATATCAGAAGAAAGGCAGGTTATCCCAAGTGTTACGTATAAACAATCACTTTTGATATCCGCCTGGACCATAGAATCTCTTACCTGACTTCTACCACTCATTGTCATCAGAAGAAAGGCAGGTTATACCAAGTGTTACGTATAACCAATCACTTGTGATATCCGCCTGGACCATATAATCTCTTACTTGACATCTACCACTCATTTTCATCAGAAGAAAGGCAGGTTATCCCAAGTGTTACGTATAACCAATCACTTGTGATATCCGCGTGGACCATAGAATCTCTTACCTGACATCTACCACTCATTGTCATCAGAAGAAAGGCAGGTGATCTCAAGTGTTACGTATAACAAATCACTTGTGATATTCGCGTGGACCATAGAATCTCTTACCTGACATCTACCACTCATTGTCATCAGAAGAAAGGCAGGTGATCCCAAGTGTTACGTATAACCAATCACTTGTGATATCCGCGTGGACCATAGAATCTCTTACCTGATATCTACCAGTCATTGTCATCAGAAGAAAGGCAGGTGATCCCAAGTGCTACGTATAACCAATCACATGTGATATCCGCGTGGACCATAGAAATAGAATCTCTTACCTGACATCTACCACTCATTGTCATCAGAAGAAAGGCAGGTTATCCCAAGTGTTATGTATAACCAATCGCCTGGACCATAGAATCTCTAACCTGACATCTACCACTCATTGTCATCAGAAGAAAGGCAAGTGATCCCAAGTGTTACGTATAAACAATCACTTGTGATATTGGTATATCTGCCTTGGTAGCTCAGTGGTCAAGCGCTCGCCTGGTAATCAGGAGGTCGCGGGTTCGAAACCCAGCCAAGGTAGGATTTTATCCTCTCAATTAATTGAGAATTTGACCACAATAATAGTACAAGCTTACTGCTGGGGTAAAGGGACTCGTTAGTCTCATTCGAGCAGTATAAATAAGCAGTATTATTATTATTATTGTGATATCCGCCCGGACCATAGAATCTCTTACCTGACATCCATCATGCAGAATTTCATATTTTAATTTTTGACTTCCGCAAGCTGTAATGGAACCATCATTATAGCTCAGCAACGTTATGCTGTGTCTATAACTCTTTTGAGTGACGTCATAGTATGCTACGGAATTTCTACAATGATAAGTAATATTTTGATAAGCCAATGATGACGTCATATGTAAAGAAGATAGCTGCTGGTTGTCAATTTTATATTGTATCTGAAAATAAGAATTGAGAGAGTAAGGATTGAGCGACCCTATAGAATTACTATTGTCAAGGTTGGTCCTCCTGATTTTGAACGACAGCAATTTTAGCATAGCTTTTGTTTACATTTGAAATTCAGCAGCAGCTCAGTTTACAAGATTGGCTCACGGTGTCCAGTTGTACGTAGCCAGGCGACCTGGAACGCATACCACTACAGTTCTAGCCAAGGGTTATCAAAACATTTTCGATAAATATAATTTCTACCATTTTTCCTAACCTGAATCCAAAAACGGGAAGAACGGTTGATTTATTGGGGAATCCCGCTACAACAACTTCGATGGCGGATTCGTGGCCAGGAGGCAGTTAATTCACATCCAAACGAATACAAAATATTATGGCAAAAAAATAATAACATGGGCAAGTGCACTGTAATGAAAGAATTAGCTTAAACACATATTTCTTTACATTTCAAATTCAATTTAGTGTCGAACCGACATCGACATAGAGATGGTCCAAAATGTTTATGGTGTATGACTGAAATTATTGAGATGGTCCAAAATGTTTATGGTGTATGACTGAAATTATAGAGATGGTCTAAAATGTTTATGGTGTATGACTGAAATTATAGAGATTTGTTTGAGGAAATTTTAAATATTCAATTTTCATCGGATTGACTTTTTCAATCTTTCTATCTAATATATTTTTTTTTTAATATTTTAAATATTGCCTAATTTAAAGATACATATTTGTTTGAGGCAATTTTAAATATTCAATTTTCATCAGATTGACTTTTTCAATCTTTCTATCTAATATATTTTTTTTAATATTTAAAATATTGCNCGTCTATCGAGGTTGTACCATGTGGGTGTCCACGTGATAGGTTCGCGCCCTCGTTATACTGGCTATTTTTCTGGCCCAAACCAAGGCTGGGTGAGGTCATTCTGGGTAGCTGGTTTGCAAGTTTACAGCGAATGGATGTTGAAACCTCCGTCTTGAATGACCAATAGATGTTAAAGAGACGTTAAGCCAAATTAAAAAAAAAAAAAAAAATTCCTCAAACAAAAAACTTAAAATCATTAAAGACATTCATTTATTATAATTATAATTTAAAGATAGTTATTTTTAATTATAACACGATGAGAACATTTCTGTTTATTTCAAACTCCTTGAACCACCACGTCCCAACATTGAATTCCACAATTTCGTTAAATCACTTTAACTGACGGGATTTTCAGAACGAGTAATTTCCACTATGCTTTATTACTTTCGGTCATGTAGGAGCCAAATACGTTTGACCAAATGTATTACAACGCGTTTAGTTGTACGCGTGAAAAAATTAACGAAAATGGCTGTGTACGGGACCCCTCAAAAACATTTCTGAACCTTAACAAACTTAGCGTACGGGACCTTGGATTTAACATATATCCAGAGATATTTTAGGTGACATCTTTTGCTGAACATTATTGGGCGGAGCGAAGCGTAGCCTTATACTCCCTACAAACTGCAAACTTTTGTTACCCTACTCCTCCGAAACTACTCAACCGACTTTTACCAAATTTTTTTCTTCATATTCTGCATAAACCCAAGGGTGCATATATCTATAACGTGCAAAGAGCTGCAAAGTACACGTACACATGCAAAAAGATTTTAAAAATAATCTTCAGTATCGTTAANTAATAATTTAAAGATAGTTATTTTCTGTTATAACACGATGAGAACATTTTTGTTTATTTCAAATCCTCGTGAACCACCACGCCTCAACACTGAATTTCATCATTTCGTTAAATCACATTAACTGTCGTGATTTTCAAACCGAGTAATTTCCACCATGCTTCTTTACTTTCTGTCGTATGGGAGCCAAATCCGTTTGACCGAATGTATTACAACGCGTTTGACCGAATTTATTACAACGCGTTTTAGTTGTACGCGTGAAATTCTTAGGAAATGGCTGTTACTGGGCCCCTCAAAAACATTTCTGACCCTTAACAAATTTCACGTATGGGACCTTTAACAGTCATACCCGCAACTCTGTAGGTCGAAATTAACTTAGCTGAACATTATGTCCGATATTATGACTTACTGTAAATGGATTTAACATGTCCGACAACCAGACTTCATTGTCTGGAGTAGTGGACACGTGACTCATGATGGGAGACAATCTGGGCTGAGATAGGACACATGTTGATTTGGTGTTGATATCGCAGTGCACAAGGATTGCATCGTTGATGTTGTCTCCATTGGGATCGATCCAATACCGTCCTAAAAAGAATCATTTCTAATTTAAAAATGAAATACCTGGCTGAAAAGTAAAGGAATGTAAGTAGAAGATCTGATAAGCCTGAGACTTTCGACAAGACATTATTGTATTGTCCAGCATCTCCGCCGAATAGGCTGCAAGGGGTCTCCTATTTTCCCCCTGTGTACTCTAAACGAAAACATGAATGCACAGTATGTATCAAGATGATCAGTTGTCACGTTAGTGTTGTAGTCATTTATAGAAAAAATAACCAAATTAAAAAAAAAAATGATTTTCAAAAATTAAAATATTGGGTCCCTTGGCCCCCCCCCCGGGGGAGGCTGGGGACCCAATATTTTAATTTTTGAAAATAAAAAAGATAAAAATAATTTTTAAAAAACACAATATTGGGCCCCCGATGGGGACAGGAACTATACCGAAAATTTCCTTCATGTCCTAAATATGTATACCAAATTTCGTCAAAATCGGATGTAAATTGTGACTTGTATCGCGTAACAAACAAACATACACATATATGCAAGTGCATTTTGGGATGTATACCGAGGTCAAAAGTGGAGTTTACTAACGTTCACAACGAGAATATTGTACCAAAAATCTAGGAGATGAATTGATTTCACTTAAATTATTCGTTTATTATAATGAAATACATTGAGAACACGTAAGTCTATTTCGAGCTTTGTGGGAAAATCTTACCGCTTTTTAAATTTGGATAATCTTGAGCCAAATGTTTACAATCCCGTGCTGGAGCTTCTTTGGTTCCATTTGGTTTCACCAATTGATCTAATTGTATCTTTAACGATCTGTAATATTTCAGTATCAGTTGCTTTCTATCCATATTTGCATTCGGGTCATCATTGAGTGAGGCATCAGCAGGACCCTAAAATTGGTAGAGTCTATAGCGTAATGGTGGTATTTGGAAGTGACTACGTGCGACTACAAGCTCACGCTACTACGAGCGACTTCAAGCAACCAATCAGAACCCAGATTACGACCAGGGTTATCTATGATTATACAGGGTGTAACAGGTTGTGTGTCCTACAGTATAGGTGTTGTAAATAAAAACTAAAAATAAAATTCTTGTATCGATTTTTGTTTTGAGATTTTGTTACAGGGTGTTACAAAGTTACAGCTCTGATGTAAAAAAACTAAAATGATTTGGAGAGCTTAGAATATGAACTACAAAAATGTTCTCTCATTTGGGATCATCAAAATAACAAACTGGCGGCCTTTAAAAAAAATCGATTTTTTCAAAATCTGCTCCATTTTTTTTTTTTTTTTCAGTAGTGCAGCTAGGGTTGCAGCATCAAATCCCATCGATTCTCCTGGCGTTCCGGGTAATCCTGGAGAAACAGGAGGTCCTGGAATACCGTCTCTTCCAGTCAAAGAAGATTCTTTCTTTGATTTGGCAAATAATGAAGTCGTATGTTACTTTTTGGCCGCACAATGATACAGCTGTAATGATGGATTTTTAAGAACTTATATTTTATGAACCCTCTTAATGTGATGCAGATCTTTAAAGCTTTTGAAAGCATTTGTCGGCATTGGTCTTGCTATGATTTGGATCATACGACGTATTATATCCTTGACCTCGTCCAGGACTTGAACATCTGGCTGATGTTCAGCTCAGACGTTCTTGACGTTTTACCTTTGTATATCCTTGGTTCAGTAGTGCAGCTAGGGTTGCAGCATCAAATGCCATCGATTCTCCTGGCGTTCCGGGTAATCCTGGAGAACCAGGAGGTCCCGGAATACCGTCTCTTCCAGATTCACCTTGAGATCCTTTTATTCCTGGTAATCCTGGATTACCTTGAGCTCCTGGATTTCCATCTCGACCTGGAATACCTGAGTCACACCAAAAAAAAAAATATATATAATATGTTTTGTTGAATATATATAAAAAAATCGTTTTTAAACATTTTTTGAATACCTACCTACCTATTATGAAAAATTCTAAAAACGAGAATGAAAAATATGTATAATTTTAATAAAATAGGCAGCTTTAATATAAAATATTCCCACCCTAACAAGGGGGATCACAAAATTCTAGGACTCCACACATTTTTGTCTCATCGGATATGTACGAGTATGCCCTAGTTGATCTAGTTCTCAAAATAAGGTCACAAATCTTCTCCAAAAATACCTTTTATTCCTGGCTCTCCATCTTTCCCCGGTGCTCCTGGAATTCCAGGCAATCCTTTCTCTCCAGGCTGACCCTGAAATGAGAAATATGATTTTCATTGTAACGTTAGTTAACTCCACTTTTGTATGTATGTTTGTTTGTCACGCGATGCAAGCCACAATTTTCATCCTATTTTGACAATTTGGTATACATGTTTAGGAGATGAAGGAAATTTGCTGTAAAGTTTTTAGGGGCACTGGGCCTACCAGGGGGGGACCCAGGGGCCCAATATTGTGTTTTTTGATAATGATTTTTATCTTTTTAGCGGTTTATTGTAGAAACGTAAAATTTTAATATGTTATGGCTGATGTTAGGGTCTTTTTGATTTATGAAAAAATTGGAGGCACTGCCCCCCCCACCTGGGGGGCCCATCTTGTGTTTTTTGAAAATGATTTTTATGTTTTTAGCGGTTTGTTGCAGAAACGTTAAATGTTTATATGTTATGGCTAAAGTGAACATCTGATCATCCTGATCCACTAGTGATGCCATTACAATTATCACTGCGACCTTTAGAGATCAATTGTGACCATGGAGTCCGTGTAGATACCTTGCGGTTTTTTTCTTTCTTCCTTATCAAGAAAATGAACTAAAATTTCGAGGTTTGAGGAAATTATTTTTCCTGGTAAATTTCAAGAGTTTATGATTGAAAAAATTAAACCAAGAATGGTGAGACTTTTTTGTAGCCACCAAGGGGAGCAAGCCCGTGTAAATACAGAAGGTTTGGTGTTCGGAAGGGAGATGGAAACTTATCAGCAAATTGCAGAATATACTCATTAATACAATGAGAAGAAAGTGAGGGTTAACGTGCTCGGAAAGGGTACAGCTAAATAGAGCAGGCACAGAGCAAAAGGTTGTGGCATGGTAGAATTAAGGTTGTCAACGCCGATTCCGAATAGAATTGGGAGATGGTGAAGTTCAAGAAGAAGATTTGAGGTTTTTTTCACGTTATTTTGATTTTACCGCTCACGGGTTGGAAGATGCCTCGCACAACTATTTAATTTTTTTTTTGTTGATTTTTACCTGTTGTCCAGGAGGTCCCTGCAGGCCCATTAATCCTCGATGTCCTTTGATTCCTTGATGACCAATTTCTCCAGTATCCCCTTTTTGTCCTGGAATTCCAGGGATTCCCATTTGTCCTTTCTGACCCTAAAAACAATTATTTCATGGTCACTGACTCACATGGAACAAAAACTAAAAACTTTGTAAATTTGATTCAATTGGGATACCTACTATGTCAATAAAACCGTAAAAGATCGGATAAAAATCAGTTCATTTCGATTGATATTAGACATGCACTTACCAAAGCTCCTGGAAATCCTGTTTCCCCTTTTTCTCCTGAGGATCCTTTTTCACCAAGAATTCCTGGTTTACCAGGTGGTCCCATTGGGCCCTGAAAGTATGAACATGTTTTCAGCCGAAAATATAAAAACCTTATTTTGAACGTTAGTTTGACTCCCCTTTTGACCCCGGTATACATCCCGAAATGATCTTGTATATGTGTAATTGTGTATGTTGCGCGATACAAGCCATAATTTTCATCCGATTTTGACTAAATTAGGTAAATTTGATGTATAGTTTTTGGGGGTCCCAGAGGGCCAATATTGTGTTTTTTGAAAATGATTTTTTATCTTTTTAGCGGTTTGTTGTAGTAACGTAAAATTTTGATATGTTATGGTTGGTGTTAGGAGCTTTTCGATCTTGAAAAAAGTGTACTCCACTTTTAACCCCGGTATACATCCCGAAATGCACTTCTATCAGTGTATGTATGTTTGTTAAGCGATACAAGCCATAATTTTCAACCGAATTTGACGGAATTTGTTATACATGTTCAAGACATGATCAAAATTTGCTGTATATTTCTTGGGGGCCCAAGGGAGCGCAAAATTGTGTTTTTTTAAAATGATTTTTTTTTAATTTGATTTAGTTATTATTTTCTATAAATGAGTAGGTACTAACGTGAACATCTTAATTCACTCATCCACTAGTACATCGTCCGATGCGTAGAATAGGCCGTCGCCCCATGAGAACGTTGTTTTAGTAACGAATTAAACAATTCAAATAGCCAGCGTCTATGGAACGTTAAATGCACCACTTCCCTTTACATCACTGAAGTTAAGTAACATCCACCGAGGTTTTGTAGGTAACGTTCAGATGTGGTTTCTTCCATTATGGAATTTTTTTTCCATAATTAATTTTCCATTGTGTGTGTGTTTTTTTTTCAGAAGATAAAAAAAAATGATTGCTTTTATATTACGGGTTCTGTCGAATATGCCAAATAAAATCCCAACGGGCCTCTCTATCATTCTTATTCTAAAATCACCATATGGTCAGTAATAATAGTCAAAGTAGGCAATTCACGTAGTTGATGTGAAAAGACATGTACGTTTCTCCTTGGCAACAAATAATTCGGTTTTGAGATGTTAATGTTTAGGAAATATACCAATATTTATGATTGCTGTACAAGCTGAAAGGTCACACTATATTGTAAAATCAGTGTCCTGCAATAGCCATTGTCCCATATTAGACCACTATCACTAAACTTCTGATATTCTGAGTTTATTTTTTTTTTCAAAAAACAAGTTGATTTATTTATTATTCAGAAAAAAACTTAAAAAATTTCATTATGATAATTTTCTCACCGGGCCTCTTAGGAAATTCCGGGCCTGCGGGGATTCCCCCCCCCCATTCCCCTCCCCCCTCTCGTCGGGCCTGCCGTCAGGTAACATCGTCGTGTTGAATATTCTGATGGGAGGTATTTCGCTTGAGTACATTACCTGTTCGAGGTGTACTCAGATTAATGAAGACAACTGAATAACTGTTGTTTATGGCAGCGAAACTGCAGCGGGGAGGCTACTCTCCATTCCCAAAGATGCTCCAAAAATTTAAAAACTAAACATAATATCTACTTACAGGTAATCCAGGAGGACCCACTGGTCCAGGAGCTCCAGTATGTCCTTTCTCTCCATCTCTTCCTGGTGATCCTTCATGTCCTGGCGTTCCAGGAATTCCAGGTTGCCCTATTTCTCCTTGTTCACCATTGATTCCAGGATGTCCCGGAGGTCCTTGTGATCCAGGAATACCATCTTTTCCCGATTTTCCTTGAATACCTGGTTCACCCTGCGGACAAAAAATAATAAATTTTGATCCTATATAGACATAGGCGGTTTTAGGGGCTTAAGTCCAACAACCCCAGAATTTCTCAGGTCTTACACTAGATAAAAGGGGAAAAGTATGGGATATATACTATGGTTATACAGGCATGTTGTTCAGGAAAAAAAAAAAAAAAATTAGACTACAACTATAGAC
>CM022883.1:5788723-5802181 GCA_012654025.1 Pachypsylla venusta
GTAATAATTAATTTGTCAGTTCTTCCTGGCTCACCACTGCTCCACTACAGTTCTCATCGCTATTGCTGTTCCCATTAACATAGGTATTCCTTATTTCTGGCAAATGAGCATAATATATGGGTTTATTATTTGGAGAGTGAAAAACAAAAAAGAACTTGAAAAAGTTACCTCGTGAGTCAAAAAGCCAAAGGGCACTCAGAAATTATAAGAGGTAGCCAAATTAAAATTTTGATAGATTGGTGTTACTATAGGAAACCTTTTATATACAGGGTGTTTCAGAAAAGTGTGCCTTTATTTTAACCACGCGTTATATGGACCATTTTAGGGGGGGGGGGGTAAAATTAGAACTCTTAAAATTTCTGTTCGCAGGGACGTAACTAGTCTAGTCAGCACCTGGGGAACCATCCATTTTGATGCCCTCTCAAAAAATCTCGCTTCCAGACTGCCGCCCCGTTTTGGACAAGGGTCATATTTGGTTCGGTGTCTGCATGTAGTTCTTTTTTGTGTTTGACTTCACTCTTGTACCACTCAGTCGATTGTAATGAAGTTTGTTTATTGACAAGGTTCCTCAGAGTCCAGATTGTCTGATATTATCGAATCATCCAAATCGGACAAACGGTATATATATATATATATGGTGAGAAAGCTCTAGTCTACTTATCTTTATAGCATGCTTTCCAAAACTATCTTTTCTTCTGGACCCAATTCGTTCCATGTGAGTATGTGAAAAAATTAAAAGCCACTCACCGGGATGGCCCATTATTCCTTGATCTCCTTTAGCACCAATGAATCCTCTTTCTCCTTTAATTCCAGGAAGACCAATCAATCCTTGAGAACCTGGCATTCCATGATTTCCTGGTGACCCCATATTACCCTTCTCACCAGTTAACCCCATAGGACCAGATTCTCCTGGGCGACCAATACTTCCTGGTTCTCCTCTTTCTCCTGGTTCACCAGGTAAGCCAGGAGATCCTGACACACCGGGGATGCCACGTTCACCTTGCTTCCCTGAAATCATTTGGAACCATGCTTGTCTCTGTAGAAACAGAATCAAGGTAGGTGACTGGATCACCTGTGTTGAGGGTGATCATGGAATCGAAATACGGCTCCGACAAATTATTTTCTTTTGCCATTACACAATCACGTGATTATCAACACTGTTGATCAATCACGGTCAAAACTTGTAAGTAGTTGTTACTTTCCATAAAACGGGTATTTCTCCTGACTTTTCAAAGTATAAAATACTTTGAAAAATGTAACATGGGTGTATTATTTTACTGGCTAAAATATACCCCCCCCCCCAAAAAAAATCTGGGGTACGGAGNCCCCCAAAAAAAAAAATCTGGGACATAATTAGATCTTAAATTTGACACACATACCAAACTTCAAGTCTTTAGGTCTCACATTCTCTTTTTAGATTGAAAACCGCAAAAGAGTGGCAACAACCCCCAAGGGTATATTCGATTGCACCTAAAAGTTTCGGCGCACATTTAGACCCCAAACGAAACTTATATATCAAGTTCAATCCAAATGGATCAACGCAAAAGTGCTCATCACGGCGGATAAACGGATTTTTGATTTCTACGTATATCGAAAAGAAAAAATATGAAATTTTGTGGAGATATTTTCTTTTCGTGACGATTTCAAAGGTTCATGATTGGAACTAATAAACAAATAACTCCTACCAAATAGAATAGGAACTATCTGGAATTATATTCTTTCTTTTCTTACCTTGAGGGCCTTCAGGGCCAGATAGACCAAATTGACCTCTTTCGCCTTTCTCTCCAGAAGAACCTTGAATTCCTTTCTCTCCTGGCAACCCCTAAAAAGAAGAAAATAAATAAGTTAACTATTTCTATATTCTATATTTGGGAAGGTTTGGGTGGAAGAGAATTCCTCAGGAATTAACCCCGCCCTTTGAATTAACTTGACTCCTTCTCTCTCTCCTCTTTTCTTTCTTTTCTCTTTTCTCCCACTCTTTCTATCCTCTTCTTTCTATGTCTCTTTCTAGTTTGAAATTAATTCAATAGAGTGTAGTAAAATAAAAAACTCTGCCAATGTGACAAATAATAAACCAAAATATAGGAGAACCTATCCTTCCTATGTCTCCTGTGGATAGGGAGACTTAAAAAGAATACTTCCAAGGCACCCAAGTCCATGCCGGTCTTAAAAGGCGACTAAGGGTATGGTCGGAAAAAATATTTTTTCCATTGCCCATTCAGAAAGCTACTGCATTATCCGTAAGGATTTTTTAGTGTCAACAACTCATGGCGACTTGTTGCAAACAAGTCCCACGGCTGTTAACCCATGTTGATGATGATATTAGATATTTTTAAGGAGACACCTATAAAGAAATTCAAGAGCGTGACCGTTTGGGTGCATCGCGAGTTGTTGACTACTTCCGGGGCACTCAACCTCCTGAGACTTCACTGGGTTACTGCTGTTGGTAGCCTATACCTTAATTTGAACCTGGTAGCTCTAAAATTGGGTACATCACACAGCTGCAAAAATAGACAAAAAGATTCTTTTATGATTAACCGGGATCATGCCGGACCGCGCCTTACGGGTGAATCCTACTATTTCTGGCTATTATTCTATATTAGGTAAATGGGTAAGTAAATAATAAAAAATGATTTTTTATGATTCACCGGGATCATGCCGGACCGCGCCTTACGGGTGAATCCTACTGTTTCTGATTATTATTCTATATTAGGTAAATGGGTAAGTAAATAATAAAAAATGATTCTTTATGATTCATCGCGATCATGTCGGACCGCGCCTTACGGGTGAATCCTACTATTTCTGGCTATTATTCTATATTAGGTAAATGGGTAAGTAAATAATAAAAAATGATTTTTTATGATTCACCGGGATCATGCCGGACCGGGCCTTACGGGTGAATCCTACTGTTTCTGGTTATTATTCTATATTAGGTAAATGGGTAAGTAAATAATAAAAAATGATTCTTTATGATTCATCGCGATCATGTCGGACCGCGCCTTACGGGTGAATCCTACTATTTCTGGCTATTATTCTATATTAGGTAAATGGGTAAGTAAATAATAAAAAATGATTCTTTATGATTCACCGGGATCATGCCGGACCACGCCTTACGGGTGAATCCTACTGTTTCTGATTATTATTCTATATTAGGTAAATGGGTAAGTAAATAATGAAAAATTAAGACTAACCATTAAACCAGGATGGCCATCACGACCTTTGTCACCTTTCAATCCTTGGAGACCCTAAAAACAAAAACAATACATTTGGGCTGAGTCCATTAAAATTGATTGCTATAGAGTTGAGTTGAACCAAAAGAATCTTCGAGGATTTCATGCATAAAACTGTTCCATAGAGCCACCCATTTTCAAGATCTAGCTTTTAATGTTCTCGTTTTACGCAGGACCGACAAAAAGAGGACTAAATTAGACTTCTACCGAAACTGTCTTTGCGAATTTAATGCATGAAATTGATATGAATAGGTGTTTACGCCACTGCACTAAACATGTAATGTTTCGTAAATTTCGGTTAAAGCATTTTATTGGCTCTTCCTTGCATCCGATCTTATCTTTTCCTATCTTTAAACTTTAAAATTCACCGCCCGCTATACAGTCTGCTACCTATAATGTAATAATTAATTAAATACATCGTATAATAATTTCGAGTTCATCAAGATTCAAGCTGGCCAGCCATCAAAGAAGCTACCACAAAAGCGGCAGGTAAATTATTCCTTTATCCTGTTTCTTGTTACCGCTCCCCACAATAGACACCAAATCACAAGTTCTACCTCTTACTGTTCTGGTTTTAAGCAGAACCGCACAAACGGACCTGAAACTGCCAATAAGCGGCCAACAATATAGTACACTTCAACTAAAACTAAAAGTGTATTTTCCAATTCCATGTATGAAACTGATATACAAATAGGCACCAAATTTCAAGTTATAGCTCTTACCGTTCTCCA
The DNA here is from genome assembly GCA_012654025.1 of Pachypsylla venusta. Lineage (NCBI taxonomy): Eukaryota > Metazoa > Arthropoda > Insecta > Hemiptera > Aphalaridae > Pachypsylla > Pachypsylla venusta. The sequence goes on from CM022883.1 coordinate 5,792,685, forward strand.
TTTAGGCAGGATTCGTGAAAACAACGTGGTATAATCGTTATACTATATTTCAAGTCTCTAGAACTTATCATTCTGGAGATGTCTAGTTTACAGGCCAACGGAATGACAAACAGACTCACATACGGACCAATGGCTGAAACTCGAGATTTGGGCTCTGGGGACCTCAAAAGGTGTTTTTGCATTGAAAACTCGACATTGAAAATTTTAGCCGATTATAATTTTTCCTTTTATAGGATAAGGAAAGTAAAAATGTTACGGGAATACAAAGGAACATATTTCAAAATATTTATACAGCCAAGACGTCACAAAACAGTGTGATTTTTGTTAAAATGCTTACCTGAGGTCCTTCAGGTCCAACAGATCCAGTTTCTCCCCTAACACCTTCCAATCCTTGTAGTCCCATGATACCTCTCTCTCCTTGAGCTCCCCTTTCACCTCTGGGACCAGGTAATCCTGGTGCTCCTTGATTTCCTGCAGGTCCTTGTTCTCCATCTTTCCCAGGATTTCCAGGTGTCCCAGAGTTTCCAGGTAATCCTTGAAATCCAATAGGACCAGGTAGGCCTTGTTGACCTCTTTCACCTGGTGTTCCAATAGGACCTTGTATTCCGGGTAATCCTTGAGGTCCAGCTTTTCCTGAATCACCACGTGGTCCTATGATACCAGGAGGTCCAGGCTCACCGTCCTTGCCAGGTTCACCCTGAAGATGTTAGAATGACTAACTATTATTAGATGAGGGTTTTACCCTCCATTAGACGAAACACATTGACCTCACCCAGCCTAGGTTGGGGTGACAATAGCCAGCATCACGAGGGCGCGAAACTATGTGAACACCCACTTGGTAAAACCTCGTTGGGCGTATCCAACTTTCCATAGACGCTGACAGAGATGGTGTGTTTCAGTAATGTAATAAAAAAAACGTAAATTCTTTGATTTATGTGGTTCTTGTTTATATACGTGCGGAACATGCTATTGATTCGCATAGAATTGAGTAGGGATGGACTAGTCATCCACGAGCCGACTCACACACGAGTCGAATCATCTTTTTGAAATGAGTCGACTCTTCAAAGAGTCGACTTACGAGTAGGTTAGCTTTTTTTGTTGACTGATAAAGATAATAAAGGGAGAAATATGTTTCCGGGTGTTTGTTGTTTACTGAAGGAAAATGTTCTTTTATTCTGGTGACGATTGATTGTGATATCTTTTTAATGTATTCGCCGGAGTTGGGGACGTTTATTTGGTAGATGTCCCTTTTGTCAGTTGATTTTATTATGTCTTTTTGATCAAATAAGGCGTTTTTGAAAATTGAAACTCGATACGAGTCGAGATCGAGAGTCGACTCATTGAGTCGATTTATATCGATCATGTCGACTCACCTAAGTGAGTCGAAAATCCCATCCCTAGAACTGAATATTTCTAATTTTGCATCATAAAATCATTTGATTGAACATTGTGATTGATGACGATTTTACATGGGTCGGTATGTACACCACAATCGTCGTACATTATTCTGGAAAATTTAATGTATTCGCCGAAGTTGGGGACGTTTATTTGGTAGATGTCCCTTTTGTCAGTTGATTTTATTATGTCTTTTTGATCAAATAAGGCGTTTTTGAAAATTGTAACTCGATACGAGTCGAGATCGAGAGTCGACTCATTGAGTCGATTTATATCGATCATGTCGAATCACCTATGTGAGTCGAAAATCCCATCCCTAGAACTGAATATTTCGAAGAATAATTTTGCATCATAAAATCATTTGATTGAACATTGTGATTGATGACGATTTTACATGGGTCGGTATGTACACCACAATCGTCGTAAATTATTCAGGAAAGCCCATAGTGGTTGGGCTCCCTTCCATTATGCACTCATCAAATTGATATCCTTGTTTTCAATGACGCCAGATAGATCCAGGTTGTTTTGGCGCATCAATACCGTCTCTAATTCAAAAAGTTAAAAATGAAGCGACGTGACGCATGAAACTCAATCTCACCGGATATCCTTTATCTCCAGGAGTTCCAATTGGACCTGGTATCCCTTGTAATCCGTGTGGTCCATGTTCTCCAGCTCTTCCATCAACACCTTGAATTCCTCTTTCGCCTGGCGGTCCTATTTTTCCTTGTGGTCCAGAAGGTCCGGGAGGCCCTCTTAATCCTTGAATACCTTGAACGCCTGGTCTCCCTATATCCCCAGTAGCTCCTTTTGGTCCTGGTAAACCAATGGGACCTACATCACCAGTTTGTCCTGAAATCAATATATTTTTATCCTTACTGCCATTTGTATCTTACTCCAGGTGATTATCCGTAGAAAACCAGTTGTGTGTACTGGACCCCAGCAAAAGATATCATCGCTATTTCTGTATATTCGTTTATACAGAAATTGGACCAGCAGACGCCGCCTACTTTTCCAGGCTCCTTTAGAGCAGAGCCTATCCGCGCGGGATATAGCCTCATTTGAGGAAATGTTCAATGATATAGTGTACTAAAGATTAACTAAATATTAAAGTCAAAGGGGCTTTTGTAAACAGTATAAAAATTATGTATATAAACGGCCCGTACCTTCCAAAAGCAATTCCACTTGAAATATAAGTAACTCTTACCTTTTTGGCCGATTGGTCCATCCATTCCAGGCACTCCCCTATCACCAGGAAATCCCCTTTCTCCAGCAATTCCACTTGAAATATAAGTAACTCTTACCTTTTTGGCCGATTGGTCCATCCATTCCAGGCACTCCTCTATCACCAGGAAATCCTCTTTCTCCAGCAATGCCAATTGATCCTGGTAATCCTATAAGACCTCTTTTACCATGTTTACCCTCAGGACCTTCAATTCCAGGAAGACCTCTTGGACCCACTTCTCCTTGATCACCTTTAGGTCCTATGTCACCTTTAGGACCCGTTTCTCCTTGGACACCCTGCAACAAAAAAATCGTTAAAATTACTGAGACTCAATCAGCGATCTACACATGGACGATCTGACGATCTGTCTTTTATCTAAAAAAAATTGCCGTAAATATTTTATGGTAGGTTGTCTCCATCTTTTACTTCAAAAAATCGTGAGATAATTTTAATTGACGTGGAGGGACATTTACTCATACAAAATGTAGGTAGATGTGTTTTTTCTCATTGTTCCCGTATCTTTTTTTTTTTCAAACTATTGATTTTATTTCATCACCTACCCTTCGAAACATCAAATATGCAACAACAATTAGTCAACATATTTTTCCCGTGGCCGCAGAGAGACCTGAAAAGTGCACTTTGTGACGTGAAATAATAATCTTGGGCAGCACTCATTGCTGGGCGAAGCGCTGCCGCGTTCCTCAATAACTCAATTGTTCAAAATATCATAAAGAAAACTCACCTTTTCTCCCTTTAGTCCAGTAAGGCCAATAATTCCAGGAATTCCAGGAGGTCCATTCGGACCGGGAAACCCTGGTGCGCCAACTAATCCTGGTAAACCTGGATTACCCTTTTCACCAGAGTTACCATCTTTTCCTGGAATACCAGGAACGCCAATCTCTCCTGGTTGTCCCATTGTTCCTGGTTCACCTGCAAACAAAAAGGATCTGAGGAATGCTTTCTCCAATTGTGGACCAAATGGAACCAATTGTTTTCATAAATTCGAATACTATTATTGTTATTGTACTCGTTGGGGAACCACAAAGTCGCTGAATTTATCAAAATCAAATGAACAGTTTAAGGAATTTATTTGCCGAAATTGACTACAGACATACCGACCGCCGCGCCGCGCCATAGAAATGGATATCGGATTTGTTCCTTCATGTCAAGAATGCAAAACGCGGGATGAATCATCAAGATTTTTTCACAAAGGCCACCAATGCCTATGAGACTAGGGTTGCCAACCGTCCCGTACTTCCCGGGACATCCCGTGTTAAAATGTCCCGCCGGGACAGAACAGCGTTCCGATTTAGACAGTAAAAATGACTTAAGATGAAGAAGGAAAAAAAAAACTTCCCGACAGTCATGTAGGTATGCTCGTACATGACTTTAGTTTATATCTATACATAATTCTTCTGAAATGATTAAAAAAATGCAGGTTGTTATTATTGCATTTTTGGGGAGGAGGGGGGGTGCATGTCTTTTTCCCGGGTAAAAATCAGAAATTCCGTTTTTTTTAAACTATTTTTCAGATTTTTCCCGTAAATGTGGAAGAAAATGTTCGTAACCCTACATGAGACACACATCGAACAAGCTGTTACTATCTCCATTACTAGCGCAGTAACCATGGCTCAGTGGTCATGGTCATTGCACTAGTCTTCCACTCGGGCGACCTCGGTTCGAATCCTGGCAGGGACAATAATTAGTCACTGTGATTTGGATGTTTTCGGGACGCACTCAGCCTCTCAAGGACAATGAGTAGCTATGGATAAATGAACAAAAGTTGTGGGTAAAGTTGAAAAATTCAAAATACGTAATTGGATAATGATTGATAGTGGAAAAATCCTACAATGCTGCGAACAGAACCAAAGTTCCGATATAATAACACAAAGTATTTATTTATTTTAATTTCCATTTCATACCTCTCGGACCTAGGGGTCCTTGATTTCCTTTCGTTCCAATAGATCCTTGGTCACCTTTTGATCCAACTAGACCAGGAAAACCTTGAAGTCCTGTTTTTCCTGGAGAACCCTGAAAACAATATATTTCTACATTGATTGTTACTCTCAGTTCTAGCATAGAGAGTTACTCGTCAAATAAAACCGAATTCGTAGACTTCCCTTCCCGGGGAATTTTGGAGAGCGTCTCGTTGGAGGATTCGCATTAATTTAGAATAATAATTTTTATGTCTGTCGTAAAACCTGTTGGTCCCGGATTGCTATCATGTCCGCCCAAGCCTTGCTGTCCTCAGGAACCTCCTCCGCAAACCCGCCCCTGAAAAATTGGTCACACCATCAGATGGTTTACTTTGGGGTATAATAATATGCAAAATTTCAAAACTCCACACAAGGCTGTTCAAAAGATATTCAGGCGGTCTCGGACTTTTGGGACACCCAGTATTGAATTTTATTAATTATACAGAGTGTATTATTGATATTAATAAAAGTGAAGGCCATCAAAAAAAAATCTGAAATTAAATAATCAAAACATAGAATTTGGGTCCAACTACGTACCTATTACGTTTGTATCGATTTGTACCGAAATATTTTTGTTTGTACCGTTACTGTGTTCTCAAGATAACCGACTTCTTTGTGGACCGGGCCAGCTTAACGGTAGCCAGGCCCAGGTGGATTTTTGAACTTTTGAAATTTTAATCGATGCACCTTCGTTTGTACCAAACACCGAAATTCCACCGTGATGGGCCGAGATTCGAACTGGTTCCGAGAAAAATCGATTCATCACAAATTAGTGATCACCCCGTATGTTCATTAATGTTCTCTCTAATAACTCCACCCCACCTATCCACAGATTTGCCGGCTGAATGTTATTTACTACCATTGCTAATAAATCAAGCATGTCGGTAGATATGCTTACGTCAAGAGTAAGCATAGATTTGCCGGCTGAATGTTATTAACCATTGCTAATAAATATAAGAGTACCCATTTTAATATCTACTTCTTTAGGTCAAAAATTTTAAAATGGTGGGACATGAAATTCATTTGAGACCTTTTAATATCATTTGGTTTCTCTCTTTCTTCAGTCTGTGAATGGAGAAATGACAACTGTTCAAAATAATATCCGTAATTTTCACGTTGTTACTTTAATATAAATTTGTTACTCTCTTTTTTTCAATCTGTGAATGGAGAAATGACAACTGTTCAAAATAGTATCCGTAATTTTCACGTTGTTACTTTAATATCAATTGGTTTCTCTCTTTTTTTCAGTCTGTGAATGGAGAAATGACAACTGCTTAAAATAATATCCGTAATTTTCACGTTGTTACTTTAATATCATTTGGTTTCTCTCTTTTTTTCAGTCTGTGAATGGAGAAATGACAACTGCTCAAAATAANTTGGTCCTAGATTGCCATCATGTCTTCTTGATGCTTGCAGTCCTTGGGACTCTTTTCTTGTTTTAACACACTCACCGGATGTCCTGTTGGTCCCAGATTGCCATCATGTCTTCCCGATGCTTGCAGTCCTTGGGACTCTTTTCTTGTTTTAGCACACTCACCGGATGTCCTGTTGGTCCTGGATTGCCATCATGTCCTCTCAAACCTTGCATTCCTGCGGAACCTTCTCTTCCTTTGTCACCTCTATGACCTGGTGCTCCCTGTAAGTAATAATTAATTTGTCAGTTCTTCCTGGCTCACCACTGCTCCACTTCAGTTCTTATCGCTATTCCTATTCCCATTAAGATAGGTATTCCTTATTTCTGGCAAATGAGCATAATATATGGGTTTATTATTTGGAGAGTGAAAAACAAAAAATAACTCGTGAGTCAACAAGCCAAAGGGCAATATCTCAGAAATTATAAGAGGTAGCCAAATGAAAATTTTGATAGATTGGTTTTACTATAGGAAAATTTTTATATATATAGGGTGTCTTCTTCCATCATTTTAATTAAAATTTTGGTAGATTGGTGTTACTATAGGAAACCCTTTATTTGTACAGGGTGTCTTCTTCCATCATTTTAATTAAAATTTTGGTAGATTGGTGTTACTATAGGAAACCCTTTATTTGTACAGGATGTCTTCTTCCGTCATTTCAATTAAAATTTTGGCATATTGGTGTTACTATAGGAAACCCTTTATATATACAGGGTGTCTTCTTCCATCATTTTAACTAAAATTTTGGCATATTGGTGTTACTATAAGAAAACCTTTATAAAATTTTGGTAGATTGGTGTTACTATAGGAAACCCTTTATATGTACAGGATGTCTCCTCCCATCATTTTAATTAAAATTTTGGTAGATTGGTGTTACTATAAGAAAACCTTTATAAAATTTTGGTAGATTGGTGTTACTATAGGAAACCCTTTATAAAATTTTGGCATATTGGTGTTGCTATAAGAAAACCTTTATAAAATTTTGGTAGATTGGTGTTACTATAGGAAACCCTTTATATGTACAGGATGTCTCCTCCCATCATTTTAATTAAAATTTTGGTAGATTGGTGTTACTATAGGAAACTCTTTATATGTACAGGGTGTCTTCTCCCGTCATTTTAATTAAAATTTTGGTAGATTGGTGTTACTATAGGAAACCCTTTATATGTACAGGATGTCTCCTCCCGTCATTTTAATTAAAATTTTGGTAGATTGGTGTTACTATAGGAAACCTTTTATATGTACAGGATGTCTCCTTCCGTCATTTTAATTAAAATTTTGGTAGATTGGTGTTACTATAGGAAACCCTTTATATGTACAGGATGTCTCCTCCCATCATTTTAATTAAAATTTTGGTAGATTGGTGTTACTATAGGAAACCCTTTATATGTACAGGGTGTATTCTTCCATCATTTTAAAGGCCATTTTTAGTGTTCAAAATTTCTGAACACTTGAAGAATTTGTATAGACAAATTATGGACCCACTGCACTCCTCAGGAACGAGGAATAATAGTGTGACAATGTTTTTGAAAAAAAAATCGTTCATTATGATTTTTAAGAGATAATCGTCCTCATCGCAGATGAGTTAAAAGACAATTGTACTTAAGACCGTTCTAACTGCCAAATTTTGAAGCAAGAAGATGTTTATATACAAAATGCATAAAAATATATGACATCAGCTATTGCCTAAATGTCTACAGATGTCCAGTCACCTTGTAACCCTGGGAAGGATTGACAGCCTTGCGAAAGATTGACAGCCAAGTCAGGAATAACACCTAAAAAGATGGGTTACACCTTCCAATATTACATAAGTTATGAATAATAAATAATAATGAAATTTCGGGGGGGGGATCTGGACCCCTCGGATCCCCTGGGACCTCGCCCTCGCAATGAGGATAATTCTTTCGAAACTCATATGCATGGAAATTTGACAAAAACCGTGTCACAGACATTCCCCGTTCCTAGGGAGTGCTGAATTCCATTATTTGTTTATACAAATTCTATACAAGTGTTTCGATCAGAAATTTCAAACTAAGAATGAAATTAACTGTCACCTAAAAAACGCTTAACCCCAACGCACATAAGGCCGTCAGCCTAAAATAAATAGGGTTAACACCAATGCACATGAGACTGAGGTGTAAGGAATTTAAACCTTGGAGGGTAAAGCTCAATGAAATAAAATTGGCACCTAAAATAAATAGGGTTAACCCCAATGCACATGAGACTGAGGTGTAAAGAATTTAAACCTTCGGGGGTAAAGCTCAATGAAATAAAATTGTCACCTAAAACAAATAGGGTTAACCCCAATGCACATGAGACTGAGGTGTAAGGAATTTAAACCTTGGTGGGTAAAGCTCAATGAAATGAAATAGTCACCTAAAACAAATAGGTTTAACCCCAATGCACATGAGACTGAGGTGTAAGGAATTTAAACCTTGGTGGGTAAAGCTCAATGAAATGAAAAACCTTGGGGGGTAAAGCTCAATGAAATGAAATTGCCACCTAAAACAAATAGGGTGATCACTTTTGCGACACCCTGTAAATAGGGTGATCACTTTTGGGACACCCTGTAAATAGGGTGATCACTTTCGCGACACCCTGTAAATAGGGTGGTAACTTTTGCGAAACCCTGTAAATAGAGTGATCACTTTTGCAACACCCTGTAGATAGGTTGATCACTTTTGCGACACCCTGTAGAGGGTATTTTGCACATTGAACGTTTATGTTGATATTTATGGTTACCCACTTCTCCCCTACCTTAGGCCCCACAGGTCCCATTGGTCCTTGCATTCCAACAGGACCTTTTTCACCAGTTTGTCCTAATTCGCCTTTTATTCCATCATGTCCAGGAATTCCTCGATGACCTATTGGTCCTGGTAAACCAGGAAAACCAGGAAGACCTCTTTGACCTTGAGGACCTTGTATTCCTGTAATGCCTTGCTCACCATCTTCTCCTTTATCACCCTAAAAACATAACAGAGGAAGAAAACGTATATTAAATTTTGGAGGTCCCCCGGGTCCTCCAAAAAGTCGTTGATAATTCCAAAGATTTATCATTTAAAATGATAAACCAAAATTAATGTACAAACTTATTTTCAAAGTGTTTGACCCGGATCCTTGTTTTTGGGGGAGCTTGCAGATTTGGCTAAAAGGAAATAATGTTTACCTACTAACATTGCAGATCAATAAGTTGGTTGATGTGGACCTATAGTCGGAGATATATTACAGGTAGGTATCCCGAATTGGAGGGATCAACTCCATACCACTCGCTAAACTTTTTGGGGGAGGCCTACCTCTGGGTAGATTTACAAATTATCTTTCGAAAAAATATTTTCTTCTGGTTAGGGGGAGCTAATATAAGGTTTAACTACGTTTTTACGGTCATGACGGTCCAAAATTAAACAAAAAATCAGGAAACTCCCAAGGGCGTAGCCAGCATCTGGCCTAGAGGCGGGCAGCTGAGATCTTCATGTCGGGAGGGGGGGAGGAGCG
>CM022883.1:5813889-5828743 GCA_012654025.1 Pachypsylla venusta
TTTTTAGTAGAAAAAAACGCATTAATATTCACATATTTTTTTTCTGATGAGAAGTAAAAAAATGCCATCAAACACAGATTTTTAAATCAGGAGTCTGCGAATATGATCTGACATTCCAGTTAATCACCGGAAATTAATGGAAAAGCATCGGTGGAGCCTCCGTCTTCCCAGATTTCTTACTTTTAGATTAAAAATATAAATCAGGTCACGTGAACATATGATTTATTGATTTAATTATGTTTTTAGGTAAATAGTTTTGAGGTGACATTTACGCTGTTACCTCCTTTGTGCCCCATATTTAGGAGATTTTGTTGGAGAGAGATAAACCAGATGATTTTTTTTGATAGGGTAAGCTTGTTACCACGCCACCTCTAGCAGGATTTCAAATTGGGTATTGTTTTTATTTTTCCTCCTCCTTTGTGCCCCATATTTAGGAGATTTTGTTGGAGAGAGATAAACCAGATGATTTTTTTTTTTGATAGGATAAGCTTGTCACCACGCCACCTCTAGCAGGATTTCAAATTGGGTATTGTTTTTATTTTTCCTCCAGGCGTTTAGCGCAAGACGTCAGACGATTGTCGTTATACGCACGTTAATAAATAAGTACTTAGGTTTAAGAACAGAAGATTTTGTAGATAGATGCGATTTGTTTTCTTACTTTTAGATTAAAAATATAAATCAGGTCACGTGAACATATGATTTATTGATTTAACTATGTTTTTAGGTAAAAAGTTTTGAGGTGACATTTACTTGATACTCATATGCTATTATCTCCTTTGTGCCCCATATTTAGGAGATTTTGTTGGAGAGAGATAAACCAGATGATTTTTTTTGATAGGATAAGCTTGTCACCACGCCACCTCTAGCAGGATTTCAAATTGGGTATTGTTTTTATTTTTCCTCCAGGCGTTTAGCGCAAGACGTCAGACGATTGTCGTTATACGCACGTTAATAAATAAGTACTTACGTTTAAGGACAGAAGATTTTGTAGATAGATGCGATTTGTTTTTATTTTATTAGCCCTCAAACAACATCACTCAATTTTTCAACCTAATTAATAGATTGGTTTTGTTTTGATTGTGATGTATCGACAGTGTGTTCGGTATATTTTCATATAAGGGGGAAAAATTAGAGATCGGTGATTGGAATCGTTTTACGGCAAATTCCTTGAACATGGCCCTTTATTCACTTGACCTGCTTCCTGATATAGTTTCATGTTCCATATTAAAAAAAAAAAAAAAAAAAAAAAAAAAAAAAAAAAAAAAANAAAAAAAAAAAAAAAAAAAAAAAATGGATCGATGAAAGAAAAAAGATTCCGCTCAATTTTAGAGATTCTCTTTTCTTTTAAAGTTGCGATTTTATTTTGCCATACGATTCAGCTATTCTTTTATAATAAAAAATCAGTTTTTTTTTATATTAAATAATGTAAATTAGTTAGAGCCTCATAAAAATCTGCTTATGGTTAAAGTTTAACTAATTTTCAAATCCCATTTATGTGCGAATGCTTAACTGTGAACGTTTTATTTTTCAGGGTTCAAATTTAATATTATCGTCATCACCAGGTTTGAATTTTATTTTAAAAACTGACGAAAATCATCCTCGCCATCCATTAGAAACACAAATTAGTTTACCTTTAGAAGAAAATAGTTTGAAAGCATTTTCATCATCATGCATACAGTTAGCCATGATTGCAGAGTTACCACAAGAAAAAGAAAATGACAAAATAGATCATTCGGTATGTATCTTCCAACTTGAAATAATAATAAATGCATACAGTTAGCCATGATAGCAGAGTTACCACAAGAAAAAGAAAATGACAAAATAGATCATTCGGTATGTATCTTCCAACTTGAAATAATAATAAATTCATACAGTTAGCCATGATAGCAGAGTTACCACAAGAAAAAGAAAATGACAAAATAGATCATTCGGTATGTATCTTCCAACTTGAAATAATAATAAACAAATCGTCGTGTTGCTTTTACGTCGCTCTCTAGCGTTCAATTCACTGTCCTAAAATGTATCTTCCAACTTGAAGTAATAATAAAGAAATCGTCGTGTTGCTTTTACTTCGCTCTCTAGCGTTCAAATCACTGACCTAAAATGTTTCTTCCGACTTGAAGTAATAATAAAGAAATCGTCGTGTTGTTTTTACGTCGCTCTCTAGCGTTGAACTCACTGTCCTAAATAATAATAAAGAAATCGTCATGTTGCTTTTACGTCGCTCTCTAGCGTTCAACTCATTGCCCTAAATGATAATAAAGAAATCGTCGTGTTGCTTTTACGTCGTTCTCTAGCGTTCAATTCACTGCCCTAAAATTTGTATAGGGATTTCAAGTTTGATAGCTTGGAATCTACTAGGTAGGGGTATCAAACAACAATTCATTGATTATAAATTTTTACCGATTTATTGGGGCTTGCTTATTTTTGAGTAATCGAAAAGCTCAAAACCTTGTAATAATCAATACTCAGTCAATGCAAATAATGCAAAAAGTGGGAGGAACATCAAGAGCAAAATAAAAATACAAAAATTTGGAACGTCAAAAATTAAAGCGAACGGTGTTACCTAATATACAAAATTGCCAAGACCAATGCTTTTCAACATTGTCCTTTAAAGAAAGGAGTTTGCTGACCAGATCGACATTGAGGCGGCTCCTTTTGTGTGTTAAAATTTTTCCCGGCTTCAGAGAAAAGCCGCTCTGAAGAACACATGTCGTTATGAGGAGGTCAGTACTTTTATTAAATTTGAAAACCCAAACAAAAAATATTAATATTGTGACCAAAACATCGATCACTCGATTAATCGAACATAGTGATATCGATTAAAAAACGAAACGATTTTATATGCTGCTTAAAATCGTTTCAATTACCGTTTATATTATTTAAAAAAATTATTATTATTTAAAAAAATTATAATAACGCGCAACATTTTTTTTTTCTTTTGGCTTTCAAATTTGATCAAAGCACACAGGTAATGTACCTGAGTAATATTAGCGTCAAAAGTACTGGCCTCTTTATAACGACACAGGCACCATTCCACCATTACTCTGGCTATTACAGCCATTTATTCATTTTGCTGATCCCAATCACCCATAATCACTGTATTTAAATGACAAAAGAAATTGACACCAAATCCACAGATATACCCATAAAATTTTGAGTTTATTATTCACTACACAGGTGCAACTAAACAAGTTATGTAGGGCCAATTTCTAATTTTCCTCCTATAACCCCCCCCCCCACACACACACAAAATAAACGTGTGGGTATTAAATCAAAGCTCATAGGCCCAGTTCATCCCTCGATTAAGACAGTACCATTTCATTGAAAACTGGTCGGAGAGAATTGTGGAGTCGGTATTATTAATTCGCCTACGAGCAGTAATACTGAACCTGCTGTTACTGTTGCTATTTTATAATTTTCACAAAGTTGCGCTCTAATAAATACTTTATTTCTATTTTTCTTCCAGATGTGGGTCAGATGTCCTTGGTCTGAAGAACAAAATCAAATTAAATTTTCATTTGAAATGCCCTTTGTATGTCAATGTAAATTACAAACTGTTCATCTAAGAAAATTTCTTCAAGTCAATATTCAAGGATACACAAATTTTAATATTAATCTTACATCTGCTGATCTATCTTGTACGGAAACATTAAAATCTCTCAATCATGTATTTCCTATTGTAAGTTAATTAGTATTTCGTTCTTTTTTTTTAATGAAATATCGATGAAACAGATCGGTGTATCGCATGTTTTTTTAAAAGATTTTTTATCCTGTGGCCAAATCTATACTTATAAAACGCAAAACCCAGTTGGTATACTGACTGACAATCAGCATAGCTCCACGATGGCCAAACCTAGAGACTTTGAATAGTAAACAGATTCCTTTTAGTATGTAGGTGCGAAATAAGAAAGGGGAAAAAAAAATCGAAAATCAAGTGGAAGCAAGTTACCGCCAAAAATGTCGCTTTTTAGTTTTTTTTTGCAATTTTTTTCTGGGCAAACTAAAGGAGATAACGAAAAATGACCGAGAATGGACCCCCCCCCAAATAATATATAAGGACGCAATAAAAAAAGATAAAAATTGGAATTATCCGTTTTTCCCCCGATTTATTTCACCGCCTGTTTTCACCACCGAAAAATCGGAATTGAGAAGTACCTCATCGGGATGAGCGAGAAAGCTGAAATTGAATACGAAGATGTTCCGCAGTACAAAAAGTAATATCCTTGAGTAAAATATTGATTTTTCTAAATAGGAGCCACGCTCACTCTCGCGGTCGATTTCACCAAAAATCTAAAATTGAGAAGCTTTAATTTCGCAATCTCGAAATTGTTGTTGAATTTCGTTACCGTAGAGAAGCACGGGAAAAGAGCTAGTTCACTATAAACTACAAGTTGACATTTTATGTATTGTTCTTGTAATTTGTACTAATATTAATAACTCGTAGTTTATTGAAATGTTCCCCTGGTTCGCTGTATCTGTATTAATCATTTTTAAATATAATAACTTTTTTCTTTTGTTTTGTTCGTGATAGAAAATATGCGAAAATAAGACTGCTTCTCTCATATGGGAACTAATTATAAATGAAGGAGACCTGAATGAGAAAGATGTTAATGAGGAGGAACTGCTTGTCAAACAACTCAATAATGTAAAGCTGATCAATAAAGAAAATGATTTGATGTGTGCCAATAACTTGGAAGGACAATACCTAAATGTAAAATTTGAGCTCAATTATTGTTATAAAAATTATTCTAGTCGCTCTACGTGCCTTTACCAAATTAGTAATTTCAAGGTAATAATAATTGATTATTATTTAGGTTAGGATGTTAGAATAAATAAATAATTATCAAATGAAAGCAAAAATAAATAAATATATTTATCTATTTTTGTTCTCATTTAGTGAATCAGGCTTTATATATAAAATGGAGCCTCTACAACAATTATTAAATAATTATCAAATAATCGTGAGCTTAATAGATCTTAATGAAATCGATTCAGTAATAATTGATTATTTTCAAGAACCATCGATAAGTTTGATTAATCGACTTCTCGCTAACCATCCTAAAACAGAACTTCATCTAACAAAGATCGAATGATAACTCAAATACCTGTCAACATACTGCTCGCATTTGGTCACTTTTGAAAAACAATAGCATCACATTGGATTGGGGTATGATTATTGATAAATGTTGTTTCCTTGCTCAATCCTCGATTTGTATTTTATTTTCAGACTTTGTATATTGTAGAAACAAGAATAGAATCTTTAAAGGGGGCTTCAGACTTTTGCCGCGTCAGTACAATGTGTCATTTGATTATAGAAATAAACAAAATGTTTTCAAATCCTATTGATTATTGCCTGACGTATGAAGTTCTTGCTGATCAAACTATGTGGGCTATTTGTGGGACGAGCGCTGGTAAGTTTAGCTCTTTTACATACTGAAGCTTTTCGGAGTCATCATCTAATGGTTGGGTCCACGTGCCAAACCAAAGAACATCAGTTCGGGCAACATACCAAGAGTCGTTTTTTTTTACTAAGGAGCACCTGCCAGTCAGAGTGCTCGAGATGCTAATCTATTGGGTGTTGATACGACCGTCTGTGAGCGATGATTGTTGTACAATTAATCGTTGAATTGTTGTGTTGTACAATTAATCGACTATTGTTGTGTTGTTGTATTGTTGTTAACTATTGTTGGTGGCTATGTTCTTCGGAACGATTTTAACTGAGCGTTGTATAGGAGTTTTTGTAACTCCTATACAACGTCAGTGTGTTTTAGAAGCTTGTGTTGGATATTTCTCTGTCAAAAATGAGTTTTCCTGCACGTAAGAGGAAAATTCTCCAGTGCCTTTTGATTCAAGAGATGGAGAAAGACAAAATAGTTTACCACTTCTGTGGTATTAAGAGGGCCACAATACGCCCCATGTTTCTGCTCAAAGAAGAAAAAGGAGTTTATCAAAAATTGATACGAAACTACCTTCGCCTAGACGACCAAAAGTTTCGCGATTTTTTTTTCGACTTTCTGTTGAGCAGTTTGACTACGTGTTGGAATTAATAAAAAACGATATATGTACCCTATCAAACTCAACTCAAATAGTCGGTAACGACTACGATTATATTCTAGAATTTCCGAACGACTCTCAACAGCTCAACGACTGTCTTGTACGATCAATCTGACAGTCGTTGCGAGGAACACGGTCTCACTGAAATGCCAGTACAATAGTGCTCCAATAGAATCGTACAACGATCATCGTTCACTAATAATCGTTGCAGTCATCCCGAGGGACACGCACCTTTAGCCTTTTGTCACTGACCTATAATAGTTTTTTGTGCTACTCTAAAAGACTGGAATCAAACAAAATCCCCCCCCCCCCGTANCCCCCCCCCCCCCCGTAAACTCTGCAATACCGACTAGTTCGATTACACCGAACTCATAGTGAATCTACATAATTTGAAACTGCTCTTACTACTACCGCATCTATTTCAGGTGCGGTTCACGCTCTGGCGTGTATTTTCCTACTGCATTAACAACTATATCGTGGAGGGCCAACTGTATCTGTTTTTATTTTAGCACGGATGTTCTCCTTAAATACAAGTGTTCTTCACATTTCTAGAACCTCCAAGGAGACGCGATTAGTGGCCTGGGAAGAGTTTATGTATGTAAAGTCAAATATTAACGTATAAATGAAATATTATTAAAATAAAATAAAATGGGTGCTTTGGCATCATTAAAAAACATACTACCCCAACCCATAGAATGAGGTCTATAGTTCACTGAACCAAATATTTTAAAAATAAATTTAATAATACAACTAAAACATACAACCCTACCCGGGAGTGAACTCAGAACCTACCAACTATGAAACAGAGGCCTTGCCACTGAGCCACCAATGTTCTATAGAAATAGAATGTGAAAATACAATATTTATTTTGAGGGGTCTGTGTTAATTTTGTGTTACATTAATGCGGTGTTAATTTTGTGTTACAGATGCGCGCGCATCTTAAAATTTCACTCTTATCATTTTTTCATTTTTTTTTTTTACAAAATTGTACAAATAGGTTGATATGAGGTTACCGCAGAGGTTTTGATGACCCTTGGCCGGAACTAAGATGATATGCGTTCCAGTTGCTTAGAACCGTATATCGGAGAGAAACACAGCTACTATAACAACAATACAAACGGTTTAGGGGGTCAAATCATGAAGATGGAATGCTCCTGCTTTTGCTTGGATAATTATCCCTGATTTATTTGACATTTCAGATCACATAGCAATGGATGAGATGTCTAATAAAGCCTCACTTGCATTGGACGTGATGCCGTTAATCAATGGGCACCTACCAATTCCTCTTGTGAAAATTTCAAAATATTATTCTGCTTCCAACAAAAGTAAGTTATAGTGTTGAAAAAAA
This sequence comes from Pachypsylla venusta, assembly GCA_012654025.1. Classification (NCBI taxonomy): domain Eukaryota; kingdom Metazoa; phylum Arthropoda; class Insecta; order Hemiptera; family Aphalaridae; genus Pachypsylla; species Pachypsylla venusta. Next base: position 5,821,295 of record CM022883.1, read on the forward strand.
TATTTCGGGCCTGCTAGAAAGTTGAAAGCGTGTGAATGAGGCCGGGTTTCTGTCATTCATAAACGTCATGATTTCATATTCATACGCAATTTGAGTGCTAGTTCTGAGGTTTATTTATGCTAACGGGACACACTTTTTTGCAAACCGAGGAGTTGACAACAAATGAGAGAAAGTCATTTTCAGTAGATTTTTTAAGTAATGTGACACTTGAATTTTTTTTAATAAAAAAAATCAATTATTCGAAAAATTAAAATGATCAAAATTTTATATTTCTATCCGGTTTTATTTTGTGAACGGACGAAGTTCTAGTTTTAAGTCCGCGATTTTTATTTTGTTACAATTTTTGTACCACACTAACTCTTGAAAGTCTTGAATGCCTTCTCTGATTTTAATGTAACTTTGCATGAGAATATTTGGCCCTATTGGGCCAACTGGGCCCTCATGATGGGCTTTTTAAGTGAGTGAAGTTTGCAGTTCACAGATCAACCAGCCTATAATTTTATCAGTAAAAGCTTAGTGTTATTATAATTTTATTGATGTTGGACTCATGGCGGTCGCAATGTGAAAACTATATCACCCTATAGATTTTTTTGTAAAATGTAAATTTAGAGTTTGTGGTAAGACCCAACGGCCTCTTCAAAAATTTTTGTGGGTACGACAGTAATACTAAGAGCATCGTGTAATAAGAATCCCTTATATCCTCTATCAAACGTAATTTTTGTTCTCTGGTAAATCCACCTCTGGTAGCTCACAATAAATTAGCCACTCAATCGTCCTCTTGAGGCTGAATGTACCCCCGAATCACGAGCAAGTCGAAAATTCTGATCCCGCCGGTAAATGGACCGGGGTCCCCCGCGTGCAATACCAGTGTGATAGCCACTAGACAAGGATGACTGTTCTTCGTGAAATTTTATTTTGCGTGAATGGATTTAAGAATGTCCCCCTAAACTATTGAAATCATGAAAATCCCGATATTTCACCCATTATCAGAGGTCATCAACCATTATCAGAGGTCATCAACATCTTTTAACTGTGCAGTGAGGTGCTACCATCAGTTTCGTATATGAATGTGACAACACTGCAATAAAAATATTTTATTCTTCTTTTCTTCAGGTTTTCGTGGTTCCCGCAGTCATCCAAGATCTGAATCATTTAGTCCTGGAGAAGTTTATAGTAAAAGCAAAGCCAGTCAAGTACATGTTATTGTACCCTCAGCGAATGCAGAAATTTAGCCCCAAGTGTTGACAATTTTGTTATTTGAATAAATTCTTGTTATTATTTTTATAAAGAAATGTTCGGAACGCTTTAAAGAAAATTCTCTATTATGAGAGGATAAAGCATTTAAAATTAATTGTTAACAGGTTGACAACCTCCGTTCACCTCTGGTGTGCGATTGTTATTTGGCGCTTGAAATTAACCCATTTCACAACATAGTGATTGGAAATTTGTCCATTAACGACTTCCAAGAGATGAGAAAAAATAGACGTTAGTGGTAGGTTACCACCGGGCGAGGTTAATTGCTCGAGGCATTTTCTACCAATGCATAAATACTGCCTCAACTGAGGATTAAACCCGCACCTTCTATTCCGAGGCAGATCCTCGGAATAGAAGCTCTTTATTAATGTCTAGTCATACATAAATGATACAAAAATACTGTCAAGTGTTTGCGACATGTATATCTGACTTCCACGAACACGATGATGTCACCTAACCATGTCTAAGATTTCTCCAAAGAATATTTTTTTTTTTTTTTTTTTTTTTTTTTTTTTTTAAAGAAACAATTTGATAGAAGACGTTTCTTTTTAATTTGAATAGATCGTTTTCATTCATCCTTGTCCTGAACAATGCGCGGACTTGAATTTTTTTTTGTTTTGATCCTTACGAAAAACGTGGCCATTGTTGTGGAAAACTGTGAAAATCACGTCATACTATAACGTTGCTCGTTGAATACACCAGTTCTCGATAGATCTCTGAAGTTGGGCAAGTCCAGCGAGGTTTTACTAATTGGGTGACCACGTAGATTGGCGCTGGTCTTTTTTTCGTGGTGCTGGTCTTTCATTCGGCCCAACCCAGGACGGNTGAGTATTACATTAATATATTTGTATTGCGTATTTCTTGTTTCTCAACTATATAAGTTACATGAGTATTACATTAATATATTTGTATTGCGTATTTCTTGTTTCTCAACTATATAAGTTACATGAGTATTACATTAATATATTTGTATTGCGTATTTCTTGTTTCTCAACTATATAAGTTACATGAGTATTACATTAATATATTTGTATTGCGTATTTCTTGTTTCTCAACTATATAAGTTACATGAGTATTACATTAATATATTTGTATTGCGTATTTCTTGTTTCTCAACTATATAAGTTACATGAGTATTACATTAATATATTTGTATTGCGTATTTCTTGTTTCTCAACTATATAAGTTACATGAGTATTACATTAATATATTTGTATTGCGTATTTCTTGTTTCTCAACTATATAAGTTACATGAGTATTACATTAATATATTTGTATTGCGTATTTCTTGTTTCTCAACTATATAAGTTACATGAGTATTACATTAATATATTTGTATTGCGTATTTCTTGTTTCTCAACTATATAAGTTACATGAGTATTACATTAATATATTTGTATTGCGTATTTCTTGTTTCTCAACTATATAAGTTACATGAGTATTACATTAATATATTTGTATTGCGTATTTCTTGTTTCTCAACTATATAAGTTACATGAGTATTACATTAATATATTTGTATTGCGTATTTCTTGTTTCTCAACTATATAAGTTACATGAGTATTTCATTAATACATTTATGTTTTACCAGGTTTCGTCTTGTGTCAGTGGGGATGTGATTATGTAAGCTCAAATAATGCACTTTCGTTTTACCGTAGCGAGCCAAAGTTATTTGGTGATTGGATTCCGGGGGCAATCATCGATAATGTTACTTTAGATCGAACTCATAAAAGAATTAACCAAATGATTTCAGCATTAATTTCTGCACGGCCATTTAACAGAATAGACAATATTTATAGGTAAGAGCTTATCAATTATTCATCATTTAATGAGGAGATGAGGAAAGTCAAACCATCAGACAGGTATATATCAAAAATATCAGTGTATCAAAAGTTTGTTAAATTTGAATTACTGACAAATAATTTGATACTAAAATTTTTGTTAACGCGTAATATTGCATTATCAAATCCTAAATTTGTGGGTATCACAGCATTACAAGGTCCAATACACTAAACTGTCGCAGCATTATATATTTCTTTGCTTTTGTAATGCCGTCACTAGTCGCTACTCAGCTACACAATTGACTTCGAGTGGCTTAGTGCAACCCGAACAACCAAGCACAGTTCTCTCCAAAAAAAATTGGTTCCGCCAGGATTTGAAACTGGTTTGAAACCGGTTAGGGAGACTGGGTGTAAAGGATTTGAAACTGGTTTGAAACCGGTTAGGGAGACTGCTGATAATTAATAGTACGAGGGTCGTTTGATAAGTTCGTGGACTCAAGTCCACGTGATTTTAAATGGGCATTATTACACCACACATCTTATTCACCAGATCAAGTCACTTCTTGGGACTTTAATCTGTTCTCAAGCTTCAAAACAGATCTCGATGGTATGATATATGACACTGAACTTGAAGTGATTCAGGATGTAGACAGGTGCTTTTAGGATTTTGACAAATTGAGATCCTCAAACTACATCACTGGGTTGAAAGCATTGAACTATCCCTATACCAAGTGTATTGAGATCCTCAAACTACACCACTGGGTTGAAAGCATTGAACCATCCCTAGACCAAGTGTATCGAGATCCTCAAACTACACCACTGGGTTGAAAACATTGAACCATCCCTAGACCAAGTGTATCAAGATCCTCAAACTACACCACTGGGTTGAAAGCATTGAACCATCCCTAGACCAAGTGTATCGAGATCCTCAAACTACACCACTGAGTTGAAAGCATTGAACCATCCCTAGACCAAGTGTATCGAGATCCTCAAACTACCCCACTGGGTTGAAAGCATTGAACTATCCCTAGACCAAGTGTATCGAGATCCTCAAACTACACCACTGGGTTGAAAGCATTGAACCATCCCTAGACCAAGTGTATAGAGATCCTCAAACTACACCACTGGGTTGAAAGCATTGAACCATCCCTAGACCAAGTGTATCGAGATCCTCAAACTACACCACTCGGTTGAAAGCATTGAACCATCCCTAGACCAAGTGTATTGAGATCCTCAAACTACACCACTGTGTTGAAAGCATTGAACCATCCTAGACCAAGTGTATCGAGATCCTCAAACTACACCACTGGGTTGAAAGCATTGAACCATCCCTAGACCAAGTGTATCGAGATCCTCAAACTACACCACTGGGTTGAAAGCATTGAACCATCCCTAGACCAAGTGTATCGAGATCTAATAAGACTGCGTTGAAAAAAAAAATGTAAACCCCCTCAATAATTCCTTCCTGCCGAGTTGACGAACTTATCAAGCGACCCCAGTTAGCGCTCTTATTCCATTGTGATAGCATCATTATGTTTCATTGTCATTTAGGAACAGCCTGTAAAATCCAAAATCAATCTCTTTCAGATTACATATGAACCTTAAAGATAAACTCACTAGGGCGGGCCGTGACTATAAAGCAATTGATTACGAGTATTTCAAGAAACATTATGATGACTACTATCCTGCATTTGTTGAAGATTCAGCAATTAACGGACTAGTTGTGGCATTGTTACAAGAATTTGAAAAGGTGTTTCCTCAATATAAGTTCAATGTGTATATAGCAACCGTGCACGGAACCGCCAATGAGGTGTATACCGATGGCCATACTTATCGGTATGAGATTGATGAAACATTCATTCACGGTCATTTGGCAGGTCAGTAATCGTGACATTATTGTTAAACAGCGAGTTAGGATTATAGCAATGGCCATATGTATCGGTATGACATTGATGAATCTTTCATTCACGGTCATTTGGCAGGTCAGTGTTTGTGACATTATTGTTAAACAGCGAGTGAGGATTATAGCAATGGCCATATGTATCGGTATGACATTGATGAAACTTTCATTCACGGTCATTTGGCAGGTCAGTGTTTGTGACATTATTGTTAAACAGTGAGTGAGGATTATAGCAATGGCCATATGTATCGGTATGACATTGATGAATCTTTCATTCACGGTCATTTGGCAGGTCAGTAATCGTGACATTATTGTTAAACAACCTATATATATTCAATTAAAACTGCATTAAATTCAATAAAATTTGCCTGATTGACAATTTTTTACGCATATCATTAGCGCATGCTGGCCCACCGAGATACCGGGAATTCTACTGGGACGGCTAATTTTAAAAGTGCGGCCATTAAACTTAAAACGGATTTCTTTCATTTTTCATTGTATTTAACTGTCAAATAAGCTAGCATCAATGGTACGTTGAATACACCAGTTTTCGTTAGATCACTGAAGTTAAGCAACGTCCAGTGAGGTTGTACCATGTGGATGTCCACGTGGGTTCGNGGAATCATAAAAACAAGGTAAGATGAAACATCCCCCCACCATCATCATAATTACAGAACTCTCTCTCTCTCATCTATTGCTCCTGAGTTCATTATTTAGTCTACTTGAAAATGTCGTAACAGACGAAAGCGCTCGTGACTCAACAATATTTTCTGCAGTCGATACAAAATTTTTTTTATAGAAATTTATAGAAATGAAAATGATTAAAAAACACTTGACTTTATGTTCTACAATTTTAATATATTATTCCATACGCGTATGTCGAATTTTACTCCATTATCAAGAATGAGCAAAATCCGAAATACGTGTTTTTTAATAATTTTCATTTCTCTTATTTGATAGTACTGCCAAGTGTCCTAAAGGTTTTCTTTCTTTGTATTCTATGATATGTGTTTATTATCTGGACGTTTATTTGTATCTTTGATATAAATCAACATATCCGCAGGGTGAACCGGAATAACTTATGATAGGACAAGAGTAGGTAGAACTGATAGGACAAGAGTAGGTAGAACACGTCATTTCCAACACAATATACTCTAATCAGTATATTCCATTCTCGCTTCGTTTTCAATATTTTTACAAAATGGACGCCATCTTGCTGAGTTGAATCGAGCTTATCTACGTGTTTTTGTGTGATAGCTCTGCCAAAAATGATGCCATTTTGGTGTCATTTAGCAGCTGAGAGTACGGATAAGTTTATTTAATGCATGTCCATTTCAGGGTTGATTTTTTTCGGGACGAACGATCCAAAAACGACGTCAGACCAAAAGTTTCGATTTTTTTTTTTGCAATGCGTAGTATTTTTGAAAATTGTGTACTTGTTTCAGTAATTCAAATTCATATATTTTTCTGTTTGGAACTCCACAGCCGAAATTTACAAAATGGCCGTCATCCTAAAAACGAAGCGAAAACGGTATCTACTCATTTATTGTGTTGGAAATGACGTGTCTAGCCAACGATCATACCACGTTGAATACACCAGTTCCCGTCAGATCACTGAAGTTAAGCAATGTCGGGCGTGGTCAGTACTTGGATAGGTGACCGTCTGGAAACACCACGTATTGTTGGCTCATTTTTCCGGCCCAACCCAGGCTGGGTGAGGTTAATGTGGGTAGCTGGTTTGCAAGTTTCCAGCGAATGGAGAGTAAAACCCCCCGTCTTGAATGACCAATAGATGTTAAAGAGACGTTAAGCCAAATTAAAGGAAAAAAAAATCATCCACTGAAGTACTTTTTTTGAATTCTCTCCTTTTTCTGACTAACAATTTGGCGGGGAAGTTTTTACAGGGGATATCACTTAGACAACGGTCTACCTAGCTGTTATTAAAAGGTTAATATGAGGTTACCGAGAAGTACCAAAAAGGTAACTGTTACTTACATCCATCATGCATAATTAGGATGATCCCCCTATTCTTATCGATAAACAAAATTTACAATCATGTTGAACGGTTCTGAACAGAGTAAATTCAATATTATGTCTTCTGGGAGAGAAAATTTACAGGACACACAATTGTTGCATACGGTTCTGTGAGAGGTATCCGCTAAACCATAGCAAATTTCATCAAAACCCGCTAATCATAGCAAATTTCATCAAAATCCCTTAAGCATACCAAATTTCATCAAAACCCGCTAATCATACCAAATTTCATCAAAATCCACTAATCATACCAAATTTCTTCAAAACCCCGCTAACCATAACAAATTTCATCAAAATCCGCTAACCATACAACATTTCATCAAAATCCTCTATACCATAGAAAATTTCATCAAAATCCGCTAATCATACCAAATTTCATCAAAATCCGCTTACCATAACAAATTTTATCAAAATCAGATAAGACGTTCGAGAGTTATCGTTGCAAGATTTAACACGACAAAGAAATTTTGTCATGTTAAA
>CM022883.1:5854460-5888907 GCA_012654025.1 Pachypsylla venusta
TTCACGGTCATTTGGCAGGTCAGTAATCGTGACATTATAGTTAAACAGCGAGTGAGGATTATACCAATGACCAAATGTATCGGTATGAGATTGATGAAACTTTCATTCACGGTCATTTGGCAGGTCAGTAATCGTGACATTATTGTTAAGCAACCTGAATGACAAAACTAAATGACAATTTTTTACGCATATCATTAGCGCATGCTGGCCCACCGAGATACCGGGAATTCTACTGGGACGGCTAATTTTAAAAGTGCGGCCATTAAACTTAAAACGGATTTTTTTTCATTTTTCATTGTATTTAACTATCAAATAAGCCAGCATCATCCTTGAATACACCAGTTTCCGTTAGATCACTGAAGTTAAGCAACGTCCAGCGGGGTTGAACCATGTGGATGTCCACGTGGTTTCGCTCCCTCGTGATGCTGGCTATTTTTCCGGCCCAACCCAGGCTGGGTGAGGTAGCTGGTTTGCAAGTTTCCAGCGAATGAAGGATGGAACCCCCGTCTTGAATAACCAATAGATGTTAAAGAGACGTTAAGCCAAATTAAAAAAACTGTGCCAATGTGACACCTGGGTTTATTATTTTTCTGGCAAAAAATTTGGTTTGTCGGTATCTTCACTTTCAATTCTGACCCTTTTCAACTAAACTTTTTTAAATTATTTTTTCATATTCGCCTTTGGCACGTGCAATAGATGAAGTTTAACTTTCATCTTACTTTAATCCGTCAATGGGAATGTCTTTTATGGGCACCCGAAAAATTGTCAAAAATTCATACTTTTTTTTCTTTCTTTCTTTTTTTCCACCTCGCTCTTACCACGGCCACTGTGTTGAACTTTAAGAAACGGGATTTTATATATGGGGTCCTTCTGGCCTTAACTCGAGATTTTCAAAAAAAAAAAAAAAAAATCCCCGCGGACACCTTGTGTCGCTTTAGCGGCACCCTCTATATCTCTAAGTCCTGATTCTTCTAGAAAGCTGAAATTTTGTAGGTATATTATTTGTTACAATATCAATTTTTTATATTTTATAAAAAAAAATTGTAACTCTAACCGTTTTCGAGATTTTCGACTTTTTGAATTTTTACATATAAATTTGGCAAATCTATACGGCATAAGTATATTAACACTTTATCGTAACGATGTGAAATTTTCAGAACTGATTCATCATATAGTCAGGAGTTTTCCTAGTTAGGAGTAACGTTTTCGACAAATGTACGGTTTTCGAGTTATGGGCTGCCAAATATGAAAAAAAGTGAAATAAACTTGGGAACACTATCTTCAATATCCTTGCATTTATCGAAATGTGCGACAAGTGCCCGGGGTAAAAAAATTGATTGTAGTTTTTGTTTGTGGCTCTCGCATATTCTTGGAGGTAAATAATCTTTAGTTGACAAGAACTTGGCGCTCATATGATATCACCTCCTTTGTGGGGAATTTGTTTAGGGGTGACATAAACTTGGCACTTATATGATATCACTTCCTTTTTGCCTACAATCTACAATCATGCACTTAAGTACTGTTTTGAATTCTCTCCTTTTTCTAACTAACAATTTTGCGGGGAAGATTTTACAGGGGATATCACTTAGACAACGGTCTACCTAGCTGTTATTAAAAGGTTAATATGAGGTTATTGAGAAGTACCAAAAAGGTAACTGTTACTTACACCTTAAAAATCATCCATCATGCATAATTAGGATGATCCCCCTATTCTTATCGATAAACAAAATTTACAATCATGTTGGACGGTTCTGAATAAAGCAACAGAGTAAATTTAACCATAGAAAATTTCATCAAAATCCATTAAACGTAACACATTTCATCAAAATCCGCTATCTATAACAAATTTCATCAAAATCCGCTATCTATAACAAATTTCATCATAAAATCCACTAACTATTACAACATTTCATCAAAATCCGCTATCTACAACAAATTTCATCAAAATCCGCTATCTATAACAAATTTCATCAAAATGTTATCGTTGTTATCATTCATCATTGTATCGTTCGAGTTATCGTTGCAAGATTTAGCACGACAAAGAAATTTTTTCGTGTTAAATCTTGACCTCACATCTCCGGTCAATCGCTATGGCGGACCTCTGACAAATGATAAAAGTTATTTCCCAAAGTGTGAGATGTTATGAATTAAAAGAATGGACGGGAGAGATTGATGTGATGGGAAGATATTTGGTTACGGCCGCAGTAGATGACGTAGATATACTTTTTTCTCTTTAAAGCAATTTTTAAATTCAATATGAACTATGAAGATGGCTACATTGTAATGGATCCTGAACGTGGCATTGTCAACGCTATTCCAATAATGGAATCCGACACTGAATTCAAACAGGAAAATATACGAGGTATGTATCAAGACAACAGTGGATGCCTTTGAGTTTACCTTTACAACTCGTTCGCACTTCACGGTTTTTGTCGTGGACGATTAAAGAAATGTTCCTCAGGGACAGATGTTGTGTTCCCACTTAACGATTGTCAGTGTTCTTACAAAATCTCAAAGCATACTGAAAAGGGAGATGAATGTGCAATGGAAACATGTCACTGGAACATCGAACAGTTTTCTTTTTTTGACGTGACGTGACGATTTCCAAAACCAGACGCTATATCAAATTTCAACATTAGGCAACGGTCATACCACGTTGAATACACCAGTTCCCGTCAGATCACTGAAGTTAAGCAACGTCGGGCGTGGTCAGTACTTGGATGGGTGACCGCTTGGGAACACGACGTATCGTTGGCTCATTTTTCCGGCTCAACCCAGGCTGGGTGTGATCAATGTGGATAGCTGGTTTGCAAGTTTCCAGCGAATGGAGGGTAAAACCCCTGTCTTGAATGACCAATAGTTGTTAAATAGTAGTCCAGGGGGTTAAATCGGGGGATCTTGCTACTCAACTCCTGGGTACACCCCTCCCAATCCATCTTCCGAATAGAAGACATTTCGAGGGAGCCTAGAATAGCAAAAGCTAAGTTTTTTTAATAGAAATTTTACCAATAAGTTCAGGTTGTTTGTATCATGGGAATAGGAGTTGTAGAACATGAAATAAGTCCAATAAGTTCGTATCAGTGATTATGTCTCAATGCTTTTTACATTGGTTAACAGATGTTCGGCAATAAAAAAGGCATAAGGATTAATATTTCGGAAAAGTGTTCGAAGTAAAGTTTGCACTAATTTTTATTTCTACGAAAATGAGATAAAAAAAAATCCATGGAGTGGTTTTCGAGAAAATCAAATTTGAAAATTTTAAATGGCCGCCATTTTGTTACATTAATTCGGAGCAAGTCAATGTGCATAACTAAATAAATGCAGCTTAAAATTAGAATTTCAGATCATTTTAATTATTGAAAATCGGACCATTTTTAAAGGACTTATGAGCTTATCAAAAAAAATCACGTTTTTAGCGATAACTCCCAAACTAAGGCCTAAACAAAAAAGTCACACCTGTTAAAAGTGATTCTTTTTTCATGTTCTACAACTCCTATTCCCATGATACAAACAACACGAATCACCCTGTATATTTATTATCAATATTAAAAAAGAAATATTTTTTGCTACATTTTTTTGGACAGTTTTTGAGATACCTTGATGTGCTCTGATGAGTGAGAGGTACCTTACATAATTATGAAGTACTAGCAGGATACGCCCGCTTCGCTTGGCGCCTTATAGGCATGGCCGTTTATAGTTTCAACCCTTTTTTTCGCGATAAAATGTAACCTATATCCTTTCCTAAAGTTTAGTCTCTCTCCATACCAAATTTCATCAAAATCGGTTCAGTAGTTTAAGCGTGAAAGCGTAGCATACATACATACAGACAGACAGAGTTACTTTCGCATTTATAATATTAGTATGGATTATCGGCACGTCCACTTTAAATATTTTGGCATAAATGTGTTAATTTGAGTGAAACATCAAGGGTTTATGCACAAATATTTGCATATGTTAGATCTCTCTTACTAGGAAGCATATTAAGGACAAAAAAAATGTCGAAAACTTGAAATCAAATCCAAAAAAAAAAAAAAAAATTAAGCAAAAAATATTTCTTTTTTAATACAAAAATCAATACTATACAATCAAAATTGCAGAGTGATATATTTTTTAAAAAAACGAAGTTCACATTACAATAGCCCTGAACACGACCTTGTAGAAAAAATTGAAGATCACGATTGAATTTTCCGTCAAAAAATAAAGAGGGGTTGTATCGAACGTTTTCTTCCTATCTCTAACGGTTTCCGACATATTTGATTATGTCCTTTAAAGTGAACCACCCTGTAGACACACCGTCTTGTGGTGCACCCTGTATACATAGATTATTTTATTATTACAGCGCCCAGTGCATTCAGGATGTTGCCTTGTTATTTGGTGGACGAAAACAATTTCCGAATTCCTCCTTATCTTATTCAAGGCCAGTTCAGAGAAGAGGGCCAAGCACCAGTCAATCATTTGTACTACGTTAGGTTTCCATATTGTGCCATGATGCAAGTCACTTATAAGAGAGACCTTTTGGTGCCCTATCGCACCTTATATAAGTTAGATGGTCAAGGAAATGTCCTAGCAAGGATTTCCGCCGATATTATAAAAGATCGATCTAGATTTTCAATAAGCACAGCAAATGGATCTCTTTTTGTATATTTCAAAGATTATCGTTCAAAACTAGAGGTTTGTTGACCATGTTGTTTTATTTAATGAAGTTTGGTGGGTATGTGGGCTGACTGGGCAACAACTGACATGGCTGTAGAGTGTAGACAGAAAATCCGGGCCGGGGGGAAAAATTTCAAAATTGAAATTTTACCCTCCTTGAGTATAAAAAGTGTAAAACATCAAACACTAATGGTACCACGAGATTCAGCATAAAAAACTTGAATGATCTGATGTATTATACTCTTGATTTTATCACTTTTATTCCGAAGAAAAATCAATGATTGGGCGGTTTTGATCAGAGATTCATTTGATAAAAGTATCGAGTGACGAGTCGATTGTGTGTAGAATTTAACGTAGAATTTGAATATGAAATAAAAAATAGGGGTTTCAATTTAAAAATCGAAAGGTGGAGTCTGTTTACCCACTTTTGGGACACCCTTTAAAAATTTTAATTACGCCAAAAAATAGATTAATTTATGTTAAAACTACATATAAAATTACAAGTCTCTATCTTTAGCCGTTAAAAATAAAAAAATAAAGGTCTTTTCGAAACTCTGTAATTTAAAATCATAGGTAGCCCACTATAGCTAAACTTCTGATTTTGTGTGTTTGAAAATGTTTCAAAACTTTTAAGTTGATTTATTTATTATTCAGAAAAAAACTGTTAGGAAATCTCAGGCCTGGGGCGATTCCCAATTTCCCACATCCCCCCCTTCTAGTCGGGCCTGACAACTGATGTCCCCAACATATTACGTTTTACAAATCCTACTTAAAAATTTGCTAGAGACATTTTTTTGGTTTTATCACTTTTTTCTACAGGGTGTCTGCGTCATTTGCGAGATCTCTTTAACAACTAAAGACCATCTGAGCTATACACGATGCAATTCTTTGGATTTTGCACACCGTCAAATATTCGGTTCTAAAAAGAATAGGTCATTGAAATTTTGAGCATACATTCCGTAGCGTAGTACTGTACAATACTACGGGATAAACTTCAAAAGTTCATGTTAACCAGGGCAGGAGATAGAGAATTTTTAATAGCTATCACTACGTTTAATGGGCGGATTTTTTGGAAGAGAGGTTGTAACTTGGCCTTTTTTCAATGATAATTATTTGCGAGATCTCTTTAACATCTAAAGACCATTCGAGCTAGCATATATTGCACGTTAAATACACCAGTTCCCGTTAGATCACTGAAATTAAGCAACGTCCAGCGAGGTTGTTCTATCTGGGTGTCCACGTGAAGTTCGCGCCTTCGTGATGCTGACTATTTTTCCGGCCCAAACAGGGCTGGGAGAGGTCAAAACAGTGGCTGGTTTGCAAGTTTCCAGCGAGTGGAGGGTAAAACCCCCGTTTTGAATGACCAATAGATTAAAAAAAAAAAAATTTTTAAAAAAAATTATCTGGCTAAATTTACTCTAACTATTTTTGGCAACTTTTTCACGATTTTCATAAGAAAAAAATGGTAGCTGCTAAAAACTTGAAATTTAGTACATACATTTTTATGCCAAGGACTTTTGGTTGGAATCGAATCTACCTTTGGGGAAATTTGGTGTTGTCGTTCTGTGCACGACCATTTTGTGCTTGGAACGAGTCCCAGAATTCTTTTTTTCAGCACATCAAGTTCTAAAATTAGAATTGCTTTAATATTTCTTTCTGATCTTTAGGTACTTACTCAAAACAGATGCAGGTGTTATTCCAAATTAAAGTTGAGCTTTTGTATACCAAAGGTATTTCAGACAGGGCGGTAATGTTACCTTGTGTATGCAGGGACTCCAAATTAATGTTATATACCAAAAATATTTCTAAAAGAATCGTAAAATAAAATTTACAAAAAAAGACAATATCGATTCAGATTGAAATGATTATAAGGCGAGCTTTCAATAGCATTCAAGCTAACATCCTCAGGACAGTCTTGACTCTATGATGCTCAAATTAGATGTGATTGAACATCATAGAGTCAACTTTGGCCTGAGGATTATAGTCTGAGTGCTATTGAAAGCTCGCATTATAATCATTTCAATCTGAATCGATATTGTCTTTTTTTGTAATTTTTTATTGTTGTTAATATACCTTTTTTTTTCTTCTTCTTTTTAGCGCAGCAGAGTTGATCATATAATCAGCGATGTTGGGGCGAAATTTATGGGATACAAGGATCAATCAACTTTCAGAAAAAAGATTTCTAATTTTGGATTAGTGATGGATGATCCTAAATTTCTTAGATTCTATAAACAATTGGTCAATGAAAGATTCTGAGGAGTAATCCAATGCATACTTACTGATCTTATTGCATAGGATTCTGAGGAGTAATCCAGTAGGACCCACAAACTAATCATCACATTCTATGAACATAAGGATGCCCACAGACAGCTGCATACATACTGATCTTATTGCATAGGATTCTGAGGAGTAATCCAGTAGGACCCACAAACNAGGGGGATAAATTGGAAGAATAAAATATATATATATATATATATATATATAACCAAAAGAAGGTTTTTTTTCGAGGTCTATTTCAAAATTTCATTACTTCAAATAATAATTAAAAATTAAGTATTTAAATATCATAAATGGCTCCATAGACAGAATATACATATTTTTTTTTTAGTGGGCTTAATCTGACTCCAGCCATTTTTGCGTTCACGAATGAACATACGAAATACTCCGAAGTAATTCTTAATGAGGCTGATCTGATTCCAGCATTCTTTGCGTTCACGAATGGACACACGAAATATTCCGAAGTAATTCTTCATGTGGGCTTGATCTGATTTCAGCATTCTTTACATTCACGAATTAACATACGAAATAATTCTTAATGAGGCTGATCTGATTCCAGCATTCTTTGCGTTCACAAATGGACACACGAAATTCTCCGAAGTAATTCTTCATGTGGGCTTGATCTGATTTCAACATTCTTTACGTTCACAAATTAACATACGAAATACTCCAATTTAATTCTTAATGGGCCTGATCTAATTCCAGCATTCTTTGCGTTCACGAATGAACACACGAAATACTCCGAAGTAATTTTCAATGGGGTTGATTTGATGACAGCATTCTTGGTGTTATTCTATGAATTAATACACGAAATACTCCGAAGGACACATACTAAAAGTCATCAAAGACTGCCAAATATTTTTATTGTAGGCGCGCATTATTATTTCGTTCAACGTTAAGGGGAAAGGTTAACTGGCGATGGGAACGCCACCGCAGAAAACACAATATTAGGACGTCACCAAAGTAGCCTCGTAAGATGATGAAAATAAATAATTTTTACACGGGAACTCTTCTTCGTATGGACCATGTAAGTTTACGGGGGAAGGGGCAAATGGCTTGAGCCGCCCCTTCTAATTGAACAAACATTTCAAGTAACTAACGTGACGAAACCAAATTGCCCACACTTATATAGGGTGTTTCATTAAGAACGCCGGATATAATTTGCTTGGTATTTTTTGTTTCGTGTGTTGGCTGACCTGTTTCTTTTATCATTGTTATCTAAAAACTCTCCGCAATAAAACGCCGTAAAGGTTTTAGCGATAACATTTGGTTTTATTCATTTATTTTGATTGTTTTTAATGTTCTGTTTGTAACCATGTTGCGACTGAGATTACAAGAACGCGTTTTGGTTGTTAAGACTTTTTATTGCCATAGTGAAAGTTATGCCGAAACATTGCGCCATCTGAGAAGATCATGGGTCCAAATGAGACTCCTTATGAGTTCGTCGATTGATGGTTAAGTTCAAAGAAACTGGCTCAGTGCAAGATATGAAAAATCCTACGCGTCAACACAGTCGTAGATCACTTTTGAATCAAGAAATGGTTTCGGTGATCTAAACTGGGCTCCCAGATCACGTGATCTAACTCCAATGGGCTTACGCAAAGCTCATGTCTATGAAAACAAGCTACGTACTATTGAAGAACTGAAAGAAGAAATTCTTCGTGTCATTGGTGAACTAGACTCGGAGATGTGTCAGCAAGTGATAGCAAATTTCGTGGTCCGACAGAATCTTGCCAGCGAAGCCGAGGTAGATTTATGCCAGATGTGATATTCCGCACTTAGATCGGAGAATATATACTACAGGTTGATATAATTTTTTTGTTCAAAATATTTTTTTTTAATAAAGATTATTGACAGTCCGGCGTTCTTAATTAAACACCCTATAATTTATTTATCGCATGGCAAAAGAAAATAAAATTAGTCAAATTGGTTTCAGTTTCACGAGAACATAGGTAATTCAATCAGTACTCGTCGAACACCCACTTTCCTCATCACCAATCCCCGTCATGAGTTTACTATTCAAATCCATTTTCTGTGCTCTATGTGTTATAATATTTCAGAATCAAAAATGTAAGTAGCTTCTTATTAACACTCCATTAAACGACATTGATTTTCAGGAAAGTACACGCGGAGCAGTATTATGCTGGCTTAAATTTTGATCAGTAGGTATACTGGGCTCAGTTTTCCTGATATTAAGTAGAAATTTTGTGATGCTCTCGAGCTCGACCTGTCACCTAATTTAAATGTGGTCCTACAATTTAAATGTATTTTTTTTAATTTGGCTTAACGTTTTACCCTCCATTCGCTGGAACAGAGGTTCCCAAACGGGGGGGGGGGNGGGGGGGGGGGGCACTAGGGGGGCGTGAAGGCAATCCAAGGGTGGCGCGAGATCAGTTGAATTATTATCATTTAGTTAAAATATATGTTCACAATTTTTTTACAAAGGTAATTTTAGTGAACATGATGTTTAGAAAATTTGAATGAGATAGCATTCAGCAACACATTAGCGTTTTGAATGATATAGTATTCAGCAACATATTAGCATTTTGAATGAGATAGCATTCAGCAACACATCATCGCTTTAAATGAGATAGCATTCAGCAACACATTAGAGTTTTGAATGATATAGCATTCAGCAACACATTAGCATTTTGAATGATATAGCTTTCAGCAACACATCATCGTTTTGAATGAGATAGCATTCAGCAACACATTAGCGTTTTGAATGATATAGCATTCAGCAACATATTAGCATTTTGAATGATATAGCATTCAGCAACATATTAGCATTTTGAATGAGATAGCGATGCAAAATCAATCATAACAGAAGTTGCGGAAGAACAAATTGGACGGAAGGAGTGGAGAAGAAATCAAGAATGGTTTGATGAAGAATGTAGACAGATCATTGAACAAAAGAATATTGCGAGAAACAAATTGATAAACCTAAACACCCGACATAGTGTAGAGCGATATCACAATCTGAGGAAACAATCAAAAAAGCTTATGAGAAGAAAGAAAAGAGAAGTACTAAAGGAGAAAATTGGGGAAATAGATAAATTAAGTAAAGAGAACGAACAGAGGAAATTTTATGCCGCGGTAAATAAAATGAAGAAAGGATTTCAACCTAGGATCAATGCATGTAGAGATACGAATGGCGAAATTATAACAAATGAAGTTACAATACTGAGAAGATGGGCACAGCATTTTCAAGATCTGCTTAATGAAAGGGAAGCCATTACCCAAATAGAAGAAGAGCAGATATTGGAAGAAGATACACAAAATATGCCAACAATCAGCGAAATACAGAATTCGATCAAGAAAATGAAGAATAACAGAGCACCAGGAGATGACAACATAACCGCAGAACTTTTGAAATATGGTGGGGAAGCCGTCGAAACCATGATGCTGAGAATTATCCACACAATCTGGAAAACTGAGAAGATGCCAGCCAACTGGACCAATGGCATGCTGTGTCCAATACATAAAAAGGGCGATAAGACAAACTGTAATAATTACAGAGGCATCATGTTGTTAAATACAGCATACAAAGTTCTAACATCTATATTAAATGATCGCCTGAAGGAAATTTCTGAATCAAAAATTGGAGAATACCAATGTGGTTTTAGGCGGGAGAAAGGTACATCAGACCAAATCTTTATAGTTCGTCAAATAATGGAGAAGTGCAATGAACATGACATCGACCTCCACATACTGTTCGTAGACTTTAAACAAGCTTTTGATAATATTAGCAGATCAAAGGTGGAGGAGGCACTAGAAGATCTAGAAATGTCCAGAAAATTAATAAATCTAATAATGATGACAATGGAAGGATCAAAAGCTCAAGTTAAAATAGATAACAAACTGAGTGACTCATTTAATATCAACAAAGGGGTTAGGCAAGGAGATGGGTTATCAGCTACACTGTTCATCATTGTTCTCCACTCTGTCATCAAACATTTCGACCAACGTGGCACAATATTCAACAAGTCAACACAAATATGTGCATATGCCGATGACATAGGGCTGATAGCTCGAACCAAAGTAAGACTTATAGAAATGTTCAAAAACATAGAAGAAAAAGCCAAAGAAGTCGGACTCATAATCAATGTCAGCAAAACTCAGTACATGATAGCATCAGCAGATAAAACAAAAAAAACAGTAGACCTTGTAATAGATCACAGAACTTTCAAGGGAGTAACAACTTTTAAGTACCTTGGAAATCTGATTGATAGCAACGCACAATGCTCAACATCCATCAAAGAGCGCATACAAGCTGGTTCCAGGGCCTACTTTGCAAATCTTAATCTTCTGAAGAATAAGCTCTTAAACCACAAAGCTAAAATTCTAATCTACCAAACACTAATTCGACCAATAGTCACATATGGTGGTGAAACATGGACGCTGACCGAGGCTGACAAGGAAAGATTAAGAAGATTCGAAAGAAGAATAATCAGGAAAATATATGGGGGAATAAAAGTAGATGACGAATGGAGAATGCGATACAACTCGGAAATAAATGACATCCTGCAAAACCAAGACATTGTTCGATTCATCAAGGCACGCAGAATTCAATGGTTTGGACATATACAACGAATGGACGACTCCCGAATGCCTAAGAAAATATTGAGTGCCAAAGTCTACACAACGAGAAGAAAAGGGAGACCAAAAATGAGATGGATGGACAATGTCACGGACGATCTCCGAACTATGCAAGTTTCGGGATGGTGTTCTAAGTCAAAGGACAGGATACTTTGGAGGAACATTGTTGAGGAGGCCAAGGCCCACACAGGGCTGTAGTGCCGTTTGGTAAGGTAATAGATTTCAGCAACATATTAGCATTTTGAATGATATAGCATTCAGCAACATATTAGCATTTTGAATGAGATAGCATTCAGCAACACATCATCGTTTTAAATGAGATAGCATTCAGCAACACATTAGAGTTTTGAATGATATAGCATTCAGCAACATATTAGCATTTTGAATGAGATAGCATCCAGCAACATATCATCGTTTTGAATGAGATAGCATTCAGCAACACATCATCGTTTTGAATGAGATAGCATTCAGCAACACATTAGAGTTTTGAATGATATAGCATTCAGCAACATATTAGCATTTTGAATGATATAGCATTCAGCAAAATATTAGCATTATGAAAGATATAGCATTCAGCAACATATTAGTATTTTGAATGAGATAGTATTCAGCAACATATTAGCATTTGACTGAGATAGCATTCAGCAACACATCATTGTTTTGAATGAGATAGCATTCAGCAACACATTAGCGTTTTCCATGAGATAGCATTCAGCCTTACATTAAAGTTTTCAATGAGATAGCATTCATCCTTACATTAACGTTTTCAATGAGATAGCACTCAGCAACACCGATACCCATTCATAATTTATAATGTAATGGGGAGGGGGGCGTGGGAGGCTTTCATTTCAAGAAAGGGGGCACGGTAACAAAAAGTTTGCTCCGCTGGAAACTTGCAAACCAGCTACCGACATTGACCTCACCCAGCCTGGTTTGGGCCGGAAAAAAAAGCCAACGATACGTGGTGTTCCCAGCCAAGTACTGACCATGCCCGACGTTGCTTAACTTCAGTGATCTGACGGCAAATGGTGTATTCAACGTGGTATGATCGTTGGCTTAATTTAAATGTGAAGTTCATTTGACGTGTTCTTATATGTTCCATTACACATGTGCCCCTCTCATCTGATCCACATGTCAAGGCCCACTGTAGTGCCATTTGGTAAGGTAAGGGAAATAGGCAGAAGTAAATTTTTTTACAAATATTTATTGCATAGCAAAAACTGAATTCTGATATTACAAGCCCAGATCGAATGGCCAAAATAAATTAAAAATATTAGGTTACAAACCGATCTGGCCCTAAGAACCACAACAGTTACCATGCCAGGAAAGAATTGGTACATGTGCAGAGAGTGGGCACTGAACAAAAGTTTGTGGCATGGTAGAATCAAGGGATATCTCCTTTGATTCTACCTTGACGCCGAACCCAAATACAATTGGGAAAAGTTAAAGTTAAAGAAGAAGAATTGAGATTGCAACTTAAGATCCTCAAAGGGCGAGTCCACCTGAGCTGATGGTGTTTTTAAAATAACACAGAAAGCAACTCTGTAATATTAATGTGTTACTGATTTAATTATACTGCAGTGATTGACATGGTTCTGGAGGCCCATGTCAATTATTAGCCTCCAAGAAAAGATGTATAATATGAAAATTCGAAATTTCAGCAGTAAACTAAATTGATCTAGAGCTTCATTCGTCCCATCTGGCCACCATCGGAAACGATGATGCTACTATTGATTGATTGACTGGGCCACTATAATGTCCATTTTAAGTGAGTGAGGTCTGTAGTTCACAGAAACACAGAATATGTTTTTGTGAGATTGTTTTTTACTTATTTTATTGCATACACGATACCCGCGTTAGCGTTCCACATATGTTTCACAATAATACCTAGGATTGGTTGGTTAGAAACACATTTTGGGGTCTTTCAAGTAGGTCACAAGAACGTGTTTTTCTTCCATGACGTCAAATCAGGCCATGACGAGAATATTTTTCAGCTTCAACACGGGTAACTCTGTACAGGGGGTCTCATAAAAGCACAGGTTATTATATACAGGGTGTCTTATAGACTACGAGAACTAGGATGGTTCATATTACTATGGTAAAACTGTTGAAGCAGGAGATCAGGCCATCCCCCCTAATATAGTTCCATTTAGTAATATGAACAATTTACCAAAATTTCAATTAGAAGCCAGCGCTCACTCAGGTTATAAAAGTTTTAAAAAACGTGATTTTTAACATGGAGTTAAGTAAAAAAAATCAAAATTTATACTTATTGTTTACCCAATATTTATTTTATAACTTTTACATTTATATTCCTAAATAATAGTATTATTAACATTTTGATCACGAATTCAATCAACTATTCAATAAATCCTCATGACTAGAGATCACACTCAATTCCGCTGTTGGACCAATGGGGACAAAAATCTGCTAATTCTATGAATATAATGGATGTTCATACCAAATTTCATCAAAAGTCTGCACGAGTTATCGTGGTAAAAGCAGATAACGAAAAATGAGTAACAATAGACCCCCCTCCCCCACAAATAGTATATAAGGATCCGATAAAAAAATTAATTTTCCTATTTATTGCTGGTTTGGTTTTCACCACCGCAAAATCGGAATTGAGAAGTATCAATTCGGGATGAGCGAGAAAACTGAAATTCGATACGGAGGTATTTTGCAGTACAAAAAGTAATATCCTTGAGTAAAGTATTGAAGTTCTTAAATATTAGCCATGCTCAACCTGGGGGTCGGTTGCACTTGAGAAGATTTAATGTCGCAATCTCGAAAATGCAGTTGACGAATTTCGTAACCGTAGCAAAGCGCGGGCAAACAGCTATTGCACTATAAAACTTGAAAACCAGCTAACCAAATTGACCTCACCCAGTCTGGGTTGGGCCGGAAAAATAGCCAGCATGACGAGGGGGCCAACGGAAGTGGACACACACATGGTAAAATCTCGGTGGACGTTGCTTAACTTTTTGTATTCAGGTAATGTTTATTGACATTATTTGTCATTTTTGTGTTAATAATTTTTTGTTTGGCAAGTTGTTTTTTTTAAAAAAAAAAAATATTTCTTTATTATTAGTTAAAAAAATCCGCTGTCCCATGGTCCCTTGAGGAGCCCGGGCACGACACATCTGAATGTTGCCTCTCCTCCTGCCCACATTTGTAAACAAAGCGTATTTCTCTTATGTCTCGTAATTCGAACTATAACAGCGACAATGTTGCCTCTCCTCCTGCCCATATTTGTAAACAAAGAGTATTTCTCTAATGTCTCGTGACTAGAACTATAACAGCGACAACGTTGCCTCTCCCTCTACCCATATTTGTAAGCAAAACGTATTTCTCTCATGTCTCGTAATTCGAACTATAACAGCGACAATGTTGCCTCTCCTCCTGCTCACATTTGTAAACAAAGCGTATTTCTCTAATGTCTCGTGACTAGAACTATAACAGCGACAACGTTGCCTCTCCCTCTGCCCATATTTGTAAGCAAAACGTATTTCTCTAATGTCTCGTAATTCGAACTATAACAGCGACAATGTTGCCTCTTCTCCTGCTCATATTTGTAAACAAAGCGTATTTCTCTAATGTCTCGTAATTCGAACTATAACAGCGACAACGTTGTCTTTCTTCCTGCCCATATACCGTATGTCCCAGAAGTCCTGCCCGGTGCTCATAACTTTTGAACCACTTGGAATTTTGGAATTCTGTTTGTTTCCAGGGATAGAAAAGGGCCTATGGCCACTCGAATGGTAATATCAGTATCCAGGTTCGAATCCCGGATGTGGCTTTTTTTGACACAAAGAATCGATTTCTCGGGAAATTTAAATCGGGTGGTAGAAATATTTTTTTGAAAAATAAAAGTGCCCATAAAATAAAGAAAATTCCCATTTTTGTTTTTTCAAAAAAAGAGCCAGAGGGATTTAAAACCAAAACATGTTACACCCTGTATAACGAAAACTGAATATTATTTTGATGTAAAAATTCGTTCAGAGTGGCTCAAAAAAGGGTTTCCATCTACATAAGTAATAACAACTTTTAAGTTTTATCAGTGTTAGCAATCATATTGGCTATTTTAACTTTGTTGGCTGCAGCTTTGAAAAGCCCTGTTGTAGATTGGGCGAACCATGATTTTTCATCCAAGATTTTCTTCGTCTTCTGCCGTTGATTTTTCCTTGCAGAATACATTTTAACAAACCATATTTATTCTCATTTCTAAATATATGACCCCAATATTCCAACTTTCTACATTTCACTATACACATAATTTATTTTCTTTTTGTAATCGTTGTAGAACTGCGACGTCTGATATTTTGTCCACCCAAGATATTCTGAGGATTCTCCTATAAAGCCACATCTCAAACGCGTCTCTTTGTTGATGCTTCTGTTAGAGTTAATGATTCGACGCCGTATAACAGTATGGAGAAGATGTAACATCGAATAAGTCTCATTTTCATATCAAGATTCAAATCATGTAATCTAAAAAGTTTGGACAGCTTGTTAAATGCGCTCCTAGCTTTCTCAATTCTACATTTTATTTCTTGGGAGTGGTCCCACTGATCGTTTATTACCGTACCAAGTTATGTGTATTTGCATACTTGGCCTATTATCTGATTTTTAATGGTAAACTGTTTTCCTTGGATATTTTCTTTGCTAATTATCACAGTCTTTGTCTTACTAATGTTGATCTCTAAGCCATATTTCAAACTAATATCAGTTATTTTGTCCATCAAGAGTTGAAGACCTCCTTCAGAGTTAGCAAACATAATAGTGTCGTCGGCATAACGGAAATTATTAATTAATTCACCATTTAGTAAAATTCCTTCTTCTACACTTGTCAGAGCTTCTCGGAATATTGTCTCCGAATAAAGGTTAAAGATGAGAGGTGACAGTATGCAGCCTTGGCGTACGCCGCGAAGGATGGACACTTCGCCTGTTTTTTCGTTGTTGACTCTAACCCTCGCCCATTGATTCCAATTCAGATTATTTATTATGTTTAAATCTCTGCTATCTATTCCACAGTTTTCAAGGATTTTTATCATGTTGTTATGTTGGACAGTGTCAAATGCTTTCTTGTAATCAATGAAACAAGCAAAGATATTACAGTTCATATCTCGGCAACGTTGAAATAGGACTTGTACGCTAAACAGGGCATCTCTTGTTCCCAGACATTTCATAAACCCAAATTGTGTTGAAGATACTTGTTCCTCACATATTTTGTACAATCAGCGATGTAAAATTTTTAGAAATACTTTCAACAAGTGGCTCATAAGGCTTATCGTTCTATATTCGTTACATTTTTGCGCTCCATGCTTTTTCGGGAGGACTATAAATTCGGATTTTAACCATTCTTCAGGAATTTTTCCACTGTTGTATATTCCATTAAAGATGCTAGTCAGTTCCTTTACGAATTCGTCATCAAATAATTTTATTATTTCTGATTGAACTCCATCTGGTCATTCTGGTCCAGGTGCTTTACCGTCTTTCAATGATTTCAAAGATGCTTTCACTTCATCTCCTAATATTCTCGAACCTGTGTCCCCCGTGAAAATTTGCTGTTCTCTTCTACAATCGTAAAATAACTCCTCAACGTACTGTTTCCAAGTTTCCTTTCAGTCTTCTATATTAACAACTATATCTCCGTTCTCTTTAATTATTTTTCCCACAGATTTCTTTTTGAATTTTCCAGTAATTTCTCTTACTTTTTTGTGAACGTTGAAGTTGTCATGGCAAGCCTGCGATATTTCTATATCTTATTATCTTTACATGTTAATTCTAATTGTTTAGCTTCCCTTATTTTGCGCCTTAGCTGAGTCTGAAGTATCTTGTATCTATATTTATCTTGTTCTAGTTTCTTTAATCTTCTAGCTTTCATCATTTTTAAGATGTCATCAGTCATCCAAGATTTCTTTTTATTGACATCGCTATAGAGAACTTCTTTTCTTACCCTTTCAACAGCTTTTAATATTTTATTTATTTTGTTATCCATGCCAACAGTCGTTTTTACAGATTTCAATTCATCATTAAGTGTTTTAGAGGCTTCCGCAAAAGTATCCGGATTTTTCAGTTTTCTTTTGTTATATGATGAAATAGTTTTCTTCCATTTAAGTTTTTTCCACTTAACTCTGAATTCTCCAACTAGCAGATTATGGTCAGAGTTGATGTCTGCGCCTGGATGTATTTTAGCAGCTTTACAGCTGTTTCAGTATCTGTTATTTACAGGTATATAGTCTATCTGGTTACGCACAATCAAACCATTCACGCCGTCTCTTGGGGACTTCCATGTATATAATCTTCTTGGCGGTAATTTAAAGAATGTATTCATTACTACTAGATTATTAACTCCTGCGAATTCACAAAGCTTAAAAGGACCAACATGATTTTCTGTTCTACCTTGCCCAACTTTTGCATTAAAATCCCCTAATACTATCAGTACTTCTTGCTTAGGTATTTTCTTAATTATGTCAGAAAGTTGCTTATAAAAGTTAATTATTTCATGCTCTTCGTGATCACTTGTTGGAGCATATACTTTTATAACATTGATGTTTGCAGGAGTAGCTTTTATCTGTAATAACAGTATTCTTTCATTGAGAGGTATAAAGTTTGAAATATTTTCTGAAATCGATTTGTGTATAATGATTCCAACACCATGCTGATAGGTGTGGGGAATCCCAGAATAATATATTCTGTAATTATCTATGTCACAATGACTTGAATCAGGCCATCTCATTTCACTGATTCCCAACACTTCAATTATCAATATCTTCATCTCCTTAATAGCATTTTCTATCTTTCCTGGTTGGGCCATTGTTCTAACATTCCACGTGCCAATTCTGGTACGCTGTTTTAGAAATTTCTTGTGCTTCACATCACTGTTCATACCTGCACCCCCCAAAGATCCGATTGGGGTGCATATTCCGGAATAATTTAGTTTGAACATTGCCATGAATGAAAACAAGGTTATATCCTGAAGACCTTTTATGCAGTGGGGAAACCTTTTTATTTTATTTAATTTAAATTAAATAATCCTTCCGCATCCTCATGACCAATTTAATTGATTCTTCTGCCTTTAAAGACATTTTTAACATCTTCAGGACAAGGGATTGCCCTTTCTACAATGGCTCCTCTGCCTCCAAAATAAATGTTGGCCATTGTAGATTGTGTTCTTATACCGGGATCCTTTCGGAAGTTAGAGCCTCGTTAGTGTAGCATTTCTACCAGAGGTTAAAATGACGTCTTTTAGAAAACGGCCATTTTGGGTCAGAAGGTCTGAAGTAAGTAAATGATTTAAGACTTAAAATGGGGAGTGGCCTCAATATGGAAACATTTTAGCCAAAAAAATAATTACTAACTCTCACACTCATTCACACCAGGGCCGTATTGATGAGAAAATTTCCATAGAAAAACTGCATATTAAGAACACTTCAATTAACAGCCTGGAAACAAACAGAATTCCAAAATTCCAAGCGGTTCAAAAGTTATGGGCACCGGGCAGGACTTCTGGGACATACTGTATATATTTGTATTGCGTATTTTTTGTTTCTCAACTATATAAGTTCCATGAGTATTACATTAATACATTTATGTTTTACCAGGTTTCGTCTTGTGTCAGTGGGGATGTGATTATCTAAGCTTACATTTATTTTACCGTAACGATTCTTCAAATTTATTTGGTGATTGGATTCCGGGGGCAATCATCGATAATGTTACTTTAGATCGAATTCATAAAAGTATTAACCAAATGATTTCAGCATTAGTTTCTGCACGGCCATTTAACAGAATAGACAATATTTATAGGTAAGAGCTCATCAATTATTCATCATTTGATGAGGAGATGAGGAAAGTCAAACCATCAGACGGGTATATATCAATGTATCAAAAGTTTGTTAAATTTGAATTACTGACAAATAATTTGATACTAAAATTTGTGTTAACGCGTAATATTGCATTATCAAATCCTAAATTTGTGGGTATCACAGCATTACAAGGTCCAATACACTAAACTGTCACAGCATTATATAATTCTTTGCTCTTGTAATGTCGTCACTAGTCGCTACTCAATTGACTTCAAGTGGCTGAGTGCACCCCGAAAAACCAAGCACAGTTCTCTCCGCCAGGATTCGAAACCGGTTTGATAATTAATAGTACGAGGGTCGTTTGATAAGTTCGTGGACTCAAGTCCACGTGATTTTAAATGGGCATTATTACACCACACATCTTATTCACCAGATCAAGTCACCCCTTGGGAATTTAACCTGTTCTCAATCTTCAAAAAAGATCTCGATGGTATGAAATATGACACTAACCGTGAAGTGATTGAGGCTGTAAACGGGTAGTTGTAGGATTTTGACAAATCAAGAACTTTAACAACACCACTGGGTTGAAAGCATTGAACCATCCCTAGACCAAGTGTATCGAGATCCTCAAACTACACCACTGGGTTGAAAGCATTGAACCATCCCTAGACCATGTGTATCGAGATCCTCAAACTACACCACTGGGTTGAAAGCATTGAACTATCCCCAGACCAAGTGTATCGAGATCCTCAAACTACACCACTGGGTTGAAAGCATTGAACCATCCCTAGACCAAGTGTATCGAGATCCTCAAACTACCCCACTGGGTTGAAAGCATTGAATCATCCCTAGACCAAGTGTATCGAGATCCTCAAACTACACCTCTGGGTTGAAAGCATTGAACCATCCCTAGACCAAGTGTATCGAGATCAAATAAGACTACGTTTGAAAATAAAACAAAAGTAAACCCCCTAAATAATTCCTTCCTGCCGAGTTGACGAACTTATCAAGCGACCCCAGTTAGCGCTCTTTTCAGTGTTGCCAGAGTCAAAGGTTTCCCGCTGATTTCAGAGGTTTTTGAGGGCTGTTGAGGGAAAATCAAAGGTTTTATGAATTTTGACTAAAAATCAAATTTTTTCAAAGGTTTTTTGTTTTAATATTTTATGAAAATATTTTATTCGTTTTCTCACAAAAAGATCGTTGAAATGATTTTTTTTTTTTTTTTTTTTTTTTTTTTTTTTTTTTTTTTTTTTTAATTTCAAACCGATAATGAAATTTGACAATTCATTTTGACCCCATTTCCCCTACTCATTTATGACACCATTTACACCACTGTCCTCTACTTGTTCCATTGAAAAGAAATTGTTGCTGTGTTAAATTTTTTGCAACTTGGATCTCTTCTCAAATGTCAATATAAGAAATAACAAACGACTGAAAAAGAAAACATGCCGGAAATTGTCGATGGCCTTGTTTAGATTTCCAGATCGTCCCGGGTTTTCAGTGTTGCCAGAGTCAAAGGTTTCCCGCTGATTTCAGAGGTTTTTGAGTGCTGTTGAGGGGAAAATCAAAAGTTTTTTGTTTTAATATTTTATGAAAATATCCATAGAAGTATAGTACTTTTGCCAGGAAACAATTCCAGATGTATGGTGTATCATAAAATTACCATCTGGTGGCTTGTAAGAAATATTATGTGTCAATTGATCCTTCTTCTTCTTATTATTTTTTTTTAATTTCGCTTAACGTCTCTTTAACATCTATTGGTCATTCAAGACGGAGGTTTTACCCTCCATTCGCCGGAAACTTGCAAACCAGCTACCCGCATTGACACCACCCAGCCTGGGTTGGGCGGTAAAAAAAGCCAACGATACGTTGTGTTCCCAGGCGGTCACCCATCCAAGTAATGACCACGCCAGTTAAATGTTGGATGATTGAAAAAAAGGCTTTTAAAAAAAAACAACTTTTATTTATTACAAACAAACATTATTATAATAATTTAGAAATGGTATTTAGGATGTTTGTAGTCATTATGAAATATAAATTTCAATAAAATATTGTGTATCAACTACAAATAATAAGGCGAGTCACGAGCGCTTTCGCCTTATTATTTGTAGTTGATACACAATATTTTATTGAAATTTATATTATTATAATAATTTAATCTTGAAATAAAGATGCAGAAGTTTAGACTAAAGATTGAAGTTGATAGGCACTATATTCTGAATGTACTCTCTGAAGTATCTTCGTAATCAAATCTATTTATACTAAGAGGGAAAGTACTTAGTAATGTATTGTGATTAAGGTTACAAAAGTGAAAAGGTATACCATAGGCTTTGAAATTGGGATACCATTTGTTGTATATAGGGTGAATCAATATATAACACGCCCGACGTTGCTTAACTTCAGTGATCTGACGGAAAACTGGTGTATTCAACGTGGTATGATCGTTGGCTTGTTCCTTCTTATTAATATGATACTTCACCCGTACGTGTCAGAGGTTTTTAATGTGAATTCAGAGGTTTTTTGGGTATAAATCAGCGGGATTTTTTTAAATCATCTGGCAACACTTGTTCTTTTTCCATTGAGATATGTTTTATTGTCATTTAGGAACAGCCTGCAAAATCCAAAATCAATCTCTTTCAGATTAAAGACGAACCTTAAAGATAAACTCACTAGGGCGGGCCGTGACTATAAAGCAATTAATTACGAACATTTCAAGAACCATTATGATGAGTATACTCCTGCATTTGTTGAAGATTCGGCAATTAACGGACTAGTTGTGGCATTGCTACAAGAATTTGAAAAGGTTTTTCCTCAATATAAGTTCAATGTGTATATAGCAACTGTGCACTCAACCGCCAGTGAGAATTATACCAATGACCAAATGTATCGGTATGAGATAGATGAAACATTCATTCACGGTCATTTGGCAGGTCAGTAATCGTGACATTATTGTTAAACAATCATCGAGTGAGCATTATACCAATGACCATATGTATGGGTATGAGATTGAAGAAACTTTCATTCACGGTCATTTGGCAGGTCAGTAATCGTGACATTATTGTTAAACAATCATCGAGTGAGCATTATACCAATGACCATATGTATGGGTATGAGATTGATGAAACTTTCATTCACGGTCATTTGGCAGGTCAGTAATCGTGACATTATTGTTAAACAATCATCGAGTGAGCATTATACCAATGACCATATGTATCGGTATGAGATAGATGAAACATTCATTCACGGTCATTTGGCAGTTCAGTAATCGTGACATTATTGTTAAACAATCATCGAGTGAGCATTATACCAATGACCATATGTATCGGTATGAGATTGATGAAACTTTCATTCACGGTCATTTGGCAGGTCAGTAATCGTGACATTATTGTTAAACAATCATCGAGTGAGCATTATACCAATGACCATATGTATCGGTATGAGATAGATGAAACTTTCATTCACGGTCATTTGGCAGGTCAGTAATCGTGACATTATTGTTAAACAATCATCGAGTGAGCATTATACCAATGACCATATGTATCGGTATGAGATTGATGAAACTTTCATTCACGGTCATTTGGCAGGTCAGTAATCGTGACATTATTGTTAAACAATCATCGAGTGAGCATTATACCAATGACCATATGTATCGGTATGAGATTGATGAAACTTTCATTCACGGTCATTTGGCAGGTCAGTAATCGTGACATTATTGTTAAACAATCATCGAGTGAGCATTATACCAATGACCATATGTATCGGTATGAGATTGATGAAACTTTCATTCACGGTCATTTGGCAGGTCAGTAATCGTGACATTATTGTTAAACAATCATCGAGTGAGCATTATACCAATGACCATATGTATCGGTATGAGATTGATGAAACTTTCATTCACGGTCATTTGGCAGGTCAGTAATCGTGACATTATTGTTAAACAATCATCGAGTGAGCATTATACCAATGACCATATGTATCGGTATGAGATTGATGAAACTTTCATTCACGGTCATTTGGCAGGTCAGTAATCGTGACATTATTGTTAAACAATCATCGAGTGAGCATTATACCAATGACCATATGTATCGGTATGAGATTGATGAAACTTTCATTCACGGTCATTTGGCAGGTCAGTAATCGTGACATTATTGTTAAACAATCATCGAGTGAGCATTATACCAATGACCATATGTATCGGTATGAGATTGATGAAACTTTCATTCACGGTCATTTGGCAGGTCAGTAATCGTGACATTATTGTTAAACAATCATCGAGTGAGCATTATACCAATGACCATATGTATCGGTATGAGATTGATGAAACTTTCATTCACGGTCATTTGGCAGGTCAGTAATCGTGACATTATTGTTAAACAATCATCGAGTGAGCATTATACCAATGACCATATGTATCGGTATGAGATTGATGAAACTTTCATTCACGGTCATTTGGCAGGTCAGTAATCGTGACATTATTGTTAAACAATCATCGAGTGAGCATTATACCAATGACCATATGTATCGGTATGAGATTGATGAAACTTTCATTCACGGTCATTTGGCAGGTCAGTAATCGTGACATTATTGTTAAACAATCATCGAGTGAGCATTATACCAATGACCATATGTATCGGTATGAGATTGATGAAACTTTCATTCACGGTCATTTGGCAGGTCAGTAATCGTGACATTATTGTTAAACAATCATCGAGTGAGCATTATACCAATGACCATATGTATCGGTATGAGATTGATGAAACTTCCATTCACGGTCATTTGTCAGGTCAGTATTCGTCATATTATTTTAAACAATCATCGAGTGTGGGGAATATACCAATGACCATATGTATCGGTATGAGATTGATGAAACTTCCATTCACGGTCATTTGGCAGGTCAGTAATCGTGACATTATTATTCAACAACCTATATATATTGTCACGTTGTTCCAGAAGGGGTCTATGTAGAAAGAAGCAAATTTTACAGGAGAGTAGAAAATTTTTTTTTTTAAAGAAATATTTTACGTTTTCTTTTATATCTTGCTGACGGCTTGCATTAAAGGTTTCATTCAATTTTCATTTCAAATGAGACATAAGGAGGGATATTTCATTACCTCTAAAAAAATCTGTAATCTCTTTTATTCCACTTGTAAAAACCCTTCCAAAAAAGGACTTCGTTTTTGTATCTATAAGGAACCGTTTTAAAATGCAACCATGCTTTTCAATAAATGAAATAGGTATGACTCGAGAGACGAGTCATGAAATAAAACTGAAAAGTTTGTTGAATGGTAAATAATGTACCTAGATTGTTTATTGTAGGTACATACAATTAGTTTATTAGCTTTTGGGTCAACTGATGTCAAATGGTGGTATTTAAATTGGGTGAGGTCTACAGCTTAGAGAACCACTAGTTTATAAGGTCATACCGGCAATGGGTGTAATTGAGTTCTTAAATTGGGAACAGTTGTAGAAGGAGTAGGAGGGATCTACAATCATGCACTTAAGTACTGTTTTGAATTCTCTCCTTTTTCTGACTAACAATTTGGCGGGGAAGTTTTTACAGGGGATATCACTTAGACAACGGTCTACCTAGCTGTTATTAAAAGGTTAATATGAGGTTATTGAGAAGTACCAAAAAGGTAACTGTTACTTACACCTTAAAAATCATCCATCATGCATAATTAGGATGATCCCCTATTCTTATCGATAAACAAAATTTACAATCATATTGGACGGTTCTGAACA
The DNA here is from genome assembly GCA_012654025.1 of Pachypsylla venusta. Classification (NCBI taxonomy): domain Eukaryota; kingdom Metazoa; phylum Arthropoda; class Insecta; order Hemiptera; family Aphalaridae; genus Pachypsylla; species Pachypsylla venusta. The sequence continues at coordinate 5,879,537 of CM022883.1, forward strand.
GAGTAAATTCAATATTATGTCTTCTGGGAGAGAAAATTTACAGGACACACAATTGTTGCATACGGTTCTGTGAGAGGTATAAATATGATGAATGTCCAGAAAATCCGCAAATTTCATCAAAATCCGCTAAACCATAGCAAATTTCATCAAAACCCGCTAAACCATAGCAAATTTCATCAAAACCCGCTAAACCATAGCAAATTTCATCAAAATCCCCTAATCATAGCAAATTTCATCAAAATCCGCTAACCATAACAAATTTCATCAAAATCCTCTATACCATAGAAAATTTCATCAAAATCCGCTAACCATACAACATTTCATCAAAATCCTCTATACCATAGAAAATTTCATCAAAATCCGCTATCTATAACAAATTTTATCAAAATCCACTAACCATAACAAAATTTTATCAAAATCAGAGAGGTATCGTTGCAAGATTTAACACGACAAAGAAATTTTGTCATGTTAAATCTTGACCTCACATCTGACAAATGATAAAAGTTATTTCCCAAAGTGTGAGAAGTTATGAATTAAAAGGATGGACGGGAGAGATTGATGTGATGGTTACGGCCGCAGTAGATGACGTAGATATACTTTTTTCTCTTTAAAGCAATTTTTAAATTCAATATGAACTATGAAGATGGCTACATTGTAATGGATCCTGAACGTGGCATTGTCAACGCTATTCCAATAATGGAATCCGACATTGAATTCAAACAGGAAAATATACGAGGTATGTATCAAGACAACAGTGGATGCCTTTGAGTTTACCTTTACAACTCGTTCGCGCTTCACGGTTTTTTTCGTGGACGATTAAGTAAAAGTTCCTCAGGGACAGATGTTGTGTTCCCACTTAACGTTTGTCAGCGTTCTTACAAAATCTCAAAGCATACTGAAAAGGGAGATGAAGGTGCAATGGGAACATGTCACTGGAACATCGAACAGTTTTCTTTTTTTGACGTGACGTGACGATTTCCAAAACTAGACGCTATATCAAATTTCAACATGACGTTTTTTTAACGTTCTTCATTAGAACTCTCCAATTTAAAAAAAAAAAAAACCTGACAACCAAAAATCGTGAAGTGCTAATAATAATAATATTATATTTATTGACGGGTCGAACACTTTGTACAAGATTACAAAATATGACATTGAATAAAATTTTAAAAATAGGTAATAATAATAAGTACGTGCAAGCGAATAAAATAAATAAAAGAAAATGCAATACAATAATAATAATAAAAAAAAGAGAAAAAGAAAAAAAAAATGTATATATGAAGACATAAAAATATTACCGAACTAGCGAAAAAAAAAAANAAAAAAAAAAAAAAAAAAAAAAAAAAAAAAAAAAAAAAAAAAAAAAAAAAAAAAAAAAATGAAATAATCGTAAAAAATTAATATAAAAATATTACCGTACAGACGAAAGAAAAAAATTACTAGAAAGACTAAATAAAATAATGTTATTGACAAGAATTTCCTTGCCTCATCAATCTGTTGATTGGCGCAAAAACAAGTAATTCGTTCCGCAGTTATTTACATAAAAGGTGCGTTTACACCTCAGGCGGCGGTGACAGTCGAGTCTGACCAGTTCCAGCAGCGCAGCACAATCAACATCTCCCTTCCAGAGTTTGTGCTAATGGGAACGTGGCGTGAGGTTTAGAATTATGAAAGCCTCCCCATACCTGGAGTTTCTCATAATTGGGAAGGAGGGGAGGCAACGTTGTCATTACTTCACATTTAAATTTTAGGTCGACCTAGGTGTAGTTTACGCAGAATTAAAAAGACATTTCGGTCGGCCTGTTCGGCAACATTTTGCTAAACCCTTCAGTGTGTATGTGCCATGTGGCGAATTATTTTTTTATCTCACCCCTTGCTCACTTCGCTCACCAACCCCCACCCCATCTTCCAGTCGCTTCGCGATCTCCAGTGGGCCCTCCTCACAATAATAACCTTATCCAAGTCCGTACCTAGTAGGGGGTCCATGGGGGTCCAGACCGACCCCGAAATTTCAATCGTTTTTTTCTGATGCCTTCTGATGCAGATAATTTTCAAAAAACATAAAAAAACCACAGTCTTGATATTAGAAATTCATTGAGCATTGGTAGAGAAAATGTCACAGAAAATCGAGGTGTGTTGCAGTCAATTGTGTAAAGCATTAAGTTTTTGCGGAAGACAAGAGATAGCATTCATGGGCACCAACGGCTCAGGACCCCTCTTGGTGGCGACGTGCCTGCTAAGAGTTATGGAAATTTCAGAGCATTGCTCAGAATGAGAATACAATGTGGGGATTTTTATGCATGACTTATGTAATGTTTAAGGAGTAACTCAGCATCACCGCCATATAGAGGCAATCGCAGCTTTTTGTCAAAACAAAATTGTGACATATTTATGCAAGAGATTTTAGCCCATCTCAACATTTGTTTTCAATAATGAACCTTTTTCATCTCAGTGAAGGAAAGGTTGAATATTCAGGGTGAGTCATTTTAAAGGACATAGTCAAATATCTCGGAAACCGTTAGAGATAGGAAGAAAACGTTCGATATAACCCCCCTTTACTTTTCAAGAAAAAAAATATGATAACCTTTAAATAAATTAAATCATTAGACAGCATCGATTCGGATTAATTATAAAGGTGGTAAGCTTTCGATAGTACTTAGACTATCATCGTCAGGCCGATGTTGACTCTGCGATGTCCAGAGTAGAAGTGAGGGTATCAGGGTATGTGAGATACTCAGACTATAATTTTTGATTGCAGTATTGAATTTTGTATTTAAAAAGAAATAATTTTGCTTAAATTTTTTTTCGATTTGACTTACAGTTTTCGAGATTTTTTTTGTATTTAATCCTAGAGTGCTATTAAAAAAACGGAGTTCACATTAAAATAGCCCTGAACGCGACCTTGTAGAAAAAATTCAATTTCTCCTCAAAAAACAACGGGGGGTTTGTATCGAACGTTTTCTTCCTATCTTTAACGGTTTTCGAGATATTTGACTATGTTCTTTAAAATGACTCACACCCTGTAGATGTAGACACACCGTCTTGTAGTGCACCCTGTATAGGAAGGTGGGGGAATCGTGCGCAGCGGGTAATGGTGCGCTCCTGCATATCTCGGATCTGTCAACACTAAGATGGAACGCGACCACTGTAACAGTCTCCCCCTAGTGAGAGTTAGTGATACCACTTGGTCAGAAGTTTGTTTTTGTTTTGATCTGTGAGCACTCGACGGTTGTTTCAAATGCAAGTATTTCTTATAATTTTTGATGTTCAGAAAATAAGACGTTAAGTGATAGTGATTTTTTCGTTAATTTTTTGATTGTTTATGTATAAAAAACGTTGAATTATTGTGCGTAAACTGTGATCAGTGCTGTGTTGTTTTCAAAAGTGATTGTAATTTTTTAATTTAAGGAAGAAAACCTTGGAAATCGACCCCTGCGCACCATTACCCGACGGTTGGGGAATCGTGCGCATTTGACTTTTCTTTGAAAAACAAAAAAATAAATTAAATCTGTGAAATATAATAATCTTCGGCCTTGTTCATTTGTTAGCCAACAATATTTGATTTTCGTTTCTATAATTTTTAACTTTCTAAGTCTAACAGTAAGGATTCTACAACGTTTCTCGCTTAGGTGCGCACAATTCCCCCACCTTCCCCTATACATAGATTATTTTATTATTACAGGGCCCAGTGCATTCAGGATGTTGCCTTGTTATTTGGTGGACGAAAACAATTACCGAATTCCTCCTTATCTTATTCAAGGCCAGTTCAGAGCAGAGGGCCAAGCACCAGTCAATCATTTGTACTACGTTAGGTTTCCATATTGTGCCATGATGGAAGTCACTTATAAGAGAGAACTTTTGGTGCCCTATCGCACCTTATATAAGATAGATGGTCAGGGAAATGTTCTAGCAAGGATTTCCACCGATATTATAAAAGATCCAGCTAAATTTTTATTAAGCACAGCAAATGGATCTCTTTCTGTACCTTTCGAAGAATATCGTGCAAGACTCTCAAAAGAAGTGGTGTGTTTGTTGACCATATTTGTTTCTTTAATTAAGTTTGGTGGGTATGTGGGCACTGACATGGCTGTAGACAGAAAATCTGTGCCGGGGGGAAAAATTTACCGGCCCCTCTATCATTCCTATTCTAAAATCACCGTATGTGCAGTAAGAACAGTAAAAGTAGGCAATTCACTTTGTTGATGTGATAAGGCGTGTGCGCTTCTTCTTGGCAACTCATAATTCGATTTTGAGATGTTACTGTTTACGAAATATACCAATATCCAATATTTATGATTGCTGTACAAGCTGAAAGGTCGCACTATATTGTAAAATCAGTGTCCTGCAATACGAGAGATCCCGTAGCCATTGTCCCTTATTAGCCCACTATCGCTAAATTTCTGATTTTGTGTGTTTGAAATTTTTTCAAAACTTTTAAGTTGATTTATTTATTATTCAGAAAAAAAACTCTTAGGACATCCCCGGCCTGGGGGGGATTCCCCATTTCCCCCTCCCCTTCTAGTCGGATCTGACAACTGTGTCCCCAACATATTACGTTGTACAAATCCTACTTAAAAATTTGCTAGAGACATTTTTTTGGTTTTATCACTTTTTTCTACATTGTTTCTACGTTATTTGCGAGATCTCTTTAACATCTAAAGACCATCTAAGCTATATACGATGTAATTCTTTGGATTTTGCACACCGTCAAATATTCGGTTCTAAAAAGAATAGGTCATTGAAATTTTGAGCATACATTCCATAGCGTAGTACTGTACAATACTACGGGATAAACTTCAAAAGTTCATGTTAACCAGGGCAGGAGATAGAGAATTTTTAATAGCTATCACTAGGTTTTTCAATGATAATTATTTGAGAGAGATCTTTAACATCTAAAGACCAATCGAGCCAGCGTATATTGCACGTTAAATACACCAGTTCCCGTTAGATCACTAAAGTTAAGCAACGTCCAGCGAGGTTGTTCTATCTGGGTGTCCACGTGAGTTCGCGCCTTCGTAATGCAGCCAGCATTACGAAGGCGGCCAAACCCAGGCTGGGTGAGGTCAAAACGGTGGCTGGTTTGCAAGTTTCCAGCGAATGGAGGGTAAAACCGCCGTCTTGAATGACCAATAAATGTTAAAGACGTTAAGACCATTCGAGACGAAATTTTGGTGTGTATTTAATTTTTATATAGCCAACGAACATACCACGTTGAATACACCAGTTCTCGTCAGATCACTGAAGTTAAGCAACGTCGGGCGTGGTCAGTATTTGGATGGGTGACCGCTTGGGAACACCACGTATCGTTGGCTCATTTTTCCGGCTCAACTCAGGCAGGGTGTGGTCAATGTGGGTACCTGGTTTGCAAGTTTCCAGCGAATGGAGGCTAAAACCCCCGTCTTGAATGACCAATAGATGTTAAAGAGACGTTAAGCCAGATTAAAAAAAAATATATATATATATAATTATATATATCTGGCAAAATTTATTCTAACTATTTTTGGCCACTTTTTGGCGATTTTCATAAGAAAAAAAAACTTGAAATTTAGTACATACATTTTTATGCCAAGGACTTTTGGTGGGAATCGAATCTACCTTTGGGGAAATTTGGTGTAGTTGTTCTGTGCGCGACCATTTTGTGCTTGGAACGAGTCCCAGAATTCTTCTTTTCAGCACACCAAGTTCTAAAATTAGAATAGCTTTAATATTTCTTTCTGATCTTTAGGTACTTACTCAAAACAGAGGCAGGTGTTATTCCAAATTAAAGTTGAGCTTTTGTACACCAAAGGTATTTCAGACAGGGCGGTAATGTTACCTTGTGTATGCAGGGACTCCAAATTAATGTTATATACCAAAAATATTTATAAAAGAATCGTAAAATAAAATTTACAAAAAAAGAAAATATCGATTCAGATTGAAATGATTATAAGGCGAGCTTTCAATAGCATTCAGGCTAACATCCTCAGGACAGTCTTGACTCTATGATGCTCAAAATAGATGTGATTGAACATCATAGAGTCAACTTGGGGCTGAGGATTATAGTCTGAGTGCTATTGAAAGCTCGCATTATAATCATTTCAATCTGAATCGATATTGTCTTTTATTGTAATTTTTTGTTGTTGTTATATAACCTTTTTTTTCTTCTCCTTTTTAGCGCGCCAGTGTTGAGAATATGCTCAGCGATGTTGGAGCGAAATTTATGGGTTACAAGGATCAAACAACTTTCAGAAGAAAGCTTTCCCATTTTGGATCAGTGATGGTTGATCCCAAATTTATTGAATTCTATAAACGATTGGTCGAAGAAATATTCCCAACAGTAGGACCCTAATCATCACATTCTATAAACATAAGGATGCCCGCAGACAGCTGCATACATACTGATCTTATTGCATAGGATTCTGAGGAGTAATGCAGTCGGACCCAAAAACTAATCATCACATTCTATGAACATAAGGATGCCCACAGACAGCTGCATACATATTGATCTTATTGCATAGGATTCTGAGGAGTAATCCAGTAGGACCCTAAAACTAATCATCACATTCTGTGAACATAAGGATGCCCGCAGACAGCTGCATACATACTGATCTTATTGCATAGGATTCTGAGGAGTAATCCAGTAGGACCCTAAAACTAATCATCACATTCTATGAACATAAGGATGACCACAGACAGCTGCATACATACTGATCTTATTGCATAGGATTCTGAGGAGTAATCCAGTAGGACCCACAAACTAATCATCACATTCTATGAACATAAGAATGCCCACACACAGCTGCATACATACTGATCTTATTGCATAGGATTCTGAGGAGTAATCCAGCAGAACCCTAAAACTAATCATCACATTCTATGAACATAAGGATGCCCGCAGACAGCTTCATACTTACTGATCTTATTGCATAGGATTCTGAGGAGTAATCCAGTAGGACCCTAAAACTAATCATCACATTCTATGAACATAAGGATGCCCGCAGACAGCTTCATACTTACTGATATTATTGCATAGGATTCTGAGGAGTAGTCCAGTAGGACCCTAAAACTAATCATCACATTCTATGAACATAAGGATGCCAGCAGATATACGAAAATATGTGCTATGCAATAAGATCAGTAAGGCATATAATAATAATAATAGTCTTTATTTGTACAATAACAAATTACAATTCATTTAACTACAATTGCTTAATATATAAACTGCACAAATTCAGCCCTGTCTGCTGAGACCTCCCCATTTGGGGGTGTATTTTCATTCCACCCATAAAATTCTAATAGGAACGCACATTCTGAAGCACAAAACATATTCAACTCATTTAGGTAATTCTATTTTATTTCCATCTAATTCATACAAACCCATATTTCATTCTATTCTTTCCTCAAATTCATACAAACTCACTTAATTCTATTCTTTCATCAAATTTATACTATTTAATTTATTATTTCATCAATTTCACACAATACTCAATCCTCAACTTCATGCTCAACTCATTTAATTCTATTCTTTCATCTGGTCTATACATAACTCAGTCAGCCTCTTCCATTCATATCTGTCCCACACTTTCCTTGCCCAGGTTACTCCACCACAAATTTTCCTAGGCAGTAGGCATATATAAGGAAAAAAATACACATATTCTTGCTACTGCATTAAAAATGCAAATCAACTTACCATTATATTTCTTTTCGTCACCAAATCCTCCATGAACATAGTCAACAACATCTTCATCGTAATCATCGACAATCGCATTCACAGTTTCATTAAATTTCTTCAAATTCACTTTCAGACCATCTTTACCATCTTTTTCCAGAAAGTTTTCTACATCGTCACCATCACGTCCATTTTTATCATCACCATTCAGTCGTTTACCAAATCCCATTTCTACTCTATCAGTTTGATATTTTACATAATTTCCTTCAACACTTTTGTTCCCATTTGTATGTTCATCAATGTTTTCAATTTGCTCCTTGTGATGTTCTTCATTTTTTACATTTTTTTCCAATTTTTTCAATTCGTTAATATTTTTTTGTTTTCCATTTTTCCAAACTGAATCATCGCTTTCATTTATGTAATTAATATTATTTGTTATTATATTTTGCACATAGTTTCCTCTATTTTGTGTACTGTCCGACACATTTATGAGTACAATATTAGGTGTATCCAAATTGTTTCCACTTATTTCTTCAACTGGAGAGCTTTTATTTCTTCCACTTCCACCATTCATTGTTTCTAATTGGTCTCCACTTTCATCTACAAGAAGCTTTTCATTGAATTTAATTTTTCCGTTATTTTTTATTTCTTCCTGGAAGCTATTACTAGTTATAAATGGATCTAATATTACATTGGCAGCTATTTTTGGATGAAAACTTTTTGGAATTGTTTTTTGAGACCTTTGAATAGCATCTAGTTTTGAAGATTGGATTTTAAAATGTTTGGTCTTTATTAAATTTGATTGATGAAAACCTGTATGGAAAAGAGAATAAACAGATTAGAGTACCTATATATCAAATAAATGTTTCATAGATATCAAATATTCCGTTGCAATTTTTTTGTTACGTTCTAAAGTATTTGCAGGTTTATTCTTGCAATGCTGTGATGTCTAGTTATCTAGAGTTCATATTTACGGTTCTTTAACATGTATTTTATACGAAATATATACAGAGTTTATAAAAAGAAAAAGCTATTCGAAATATCCGGAGAACAGATTTGAATTTGTAAAAACATTTTTCTTTATTGCAATGGGACAACTTTTTGGAGTGGTTCTCAAATATAAGCACTTTCGGAGAAGGTGGGTCAAATTTGAAATATTATATACTTTTACCTCTTTTTCAATAGATTTTTGAAAAGAAAATGAGATTTAGTTGAGATCGGTATTCAAAACAGGACCGGAGGTGTTATCCCAAGTGTAGGTAATATGAGCTTTTTTAGACTTTTATAGTTCTTTTTAAACTCTTCAATTACCTACTTTGTCTCAAATAACATAGAATTTGGTATTTTTTGTAAAATTAGATCGAAAACTTAATACCGTGTCCATTACCGGCCATTGGGTATCCAAAAGTGAAAACAAGGGACATTTGGACGCAAAAAACGAGGCCCAAAGCTAAAACTAACAAGATTGTTGAACTTTTTCTATTCTTCGTTCGATCATCTTTCATACAGACTAGATTTGACTCAAAGTACACCGAACCACAAGTCCCATAATACTATTAAGTTTATACTTTTATACTGTTAGTATACTATTAAGTTTATAGGTACTTTTATACTGTTAGTATACTATTAAGTTTATAGGTACTTTTATACCGTTAGTATACTATTAAGTTTATAGGTACTTTTATACTGTTTGTATACTATTAAGTTTATAGGTACTTTTATA
>CM022883.1:5891869-5915457 GCA_012654025.1 Pachypsylla venusta
GAAAAACTGCATATTAATTGAAGTGTTCTTAATATGCAGTTTTTCCATTGAAATTTTCTCATTAATACGGCCCTGTTGCGAATGATTGTGAGGGTTAGTAATTATTTTTTTGGGCTAAAATGGTTCCTTATTTAGTCCACTCCCCATTGTAAGTCTTAAATCATATACTTACTTCAGACCTTCTAACCCAAAATGGCCGTTTTCTAAAAGTCGTCATTTTAACCTCTCGTAAAAATACGAGATTTGGTTTTCCCGATTTTATCAGTGCCGTACACTGATAAAACTTAAAAGTTGTTATTTTTATTACTCATGTAGATGGAAAACCTTTTTTGAGCCACCCTTAACGAATTTCTACATTAAAATAATATTCGGTTTTCGTTATACAGGGTGTAACAATTTTTGGTTTTAAACCCCTCTGGCTCCGCCCCTGATTATGTTTTTGAAAAAACAAAAAATGGGAATATTCCTTATTTTATTGACACTTTTATTTCTCAAAAAATATTTGTACCATTCTATTTAAATTTCCAGACTGTATTTGTCAAAAAAAGCCACTTCCGGGATTCGAACCTGGATACTGATATTACCATTCGAATGGCCATGGGCCCTTTTCTATCCCTGGAAACAAACAGAATTCCAAAATTCCAAGCGGTTCAAAAGTTATGGGCACCGCGCAGGACTTATGGAACATACTGTATATAGCTGGTCAAAATAATTAAACATTTGTTATCCAATAATGAATAACGTGTTTTATTTGTGTCCCGCCAATCCCTCAACAAAGGACTACACGTTCAGAACACCCCCTGCAACAATTGTTTCGAATGATCGGCGCTCTACTCTAACCGTTATAATAGGAATCTGGTATCTATCAATCTGGTTCTCCCACAACTTACCTTCGAAACACAATATTAAAATTAGAATCAAATTAAACATAACTTTAAAGGAATACAAAACTTCACCAATAAAAATCGTACGAAAAATAAAATTATTAATCTTTATCTAAAAACTTAGAATTTGAACACAGAAAGTTTTCATTTATTTTATACGGAACAAAAAATACTCTTAGGTGCTGTTATTTTATTTTGGGAACCTAAATATCAACTATATACCAAATTTCATCAAAATCGATCAACAGTAAGTGACAAAAGCGTGAATTGCGGAAGCAGCTTATTTTTTAAGGAAAGATTTTTTATTGGATTTTTTAAGGAAAGATTTTTGTTCGATTTTTGGATTCTACGTATCTTGAAACGTACAATATCAAAATTTAGAAGGGGGGGGGGGTTTCAACTCGAAAATTTTCAACTTTACATCAATATCTATAAAGAAGAGAAAGTAAAACTGGAGGAAAAAATTCTCGAAAATTGACCATTTGCACGCTTACATAGCACAATTGCACATTTAAAACGTATGCAAAAAAAAATCTGAGCATGTTATGCTCATTCTACGAAGCATATGCTTGGTTTCATGTATACTGCTCATGGGGTTTCACGCAAAACAAGAGATCAGTTGGATAATATTTTCGTTTTATGCGGACGATCGAGCTGGGTATGACACTATCACTGACCCTTGATGAATGAATGAATAAAACCCGTCTGGTCAGAGGATGAATGAACAATTGATTGAACTTTACATGCACAGATTGAATGAGGACAATTGACATTCTGTTGGATTAGTTTAATTATTGTCATTAGGCATTAAATAGATTATGATAAATGTTGACACCATAGGGTGTTCAACAGCCACTGTGATCTTTCTTTATCACTTACCATTCTGTTTTTAAACAAGATTAATGGATTCTTCGGAGCGTAATTAGACCCCAAACATACTTACCAAATTTTCAGTTTAGATTTTCTTTTCTAAATATGAGGGCTATTTCAATTCCCAAAATTGTAATGTGTCGGCGGTTAATAAATAACCCCGCAAAACAATAAATAGGTAAATAATAATAATGCATAATCGGACCACAAATCTGACACAAATCTCAAGATTAGCACTTAACATTCTCTTTTTAAAATAAAAATCTGAAAACCGCTAAAAATCGGCAAAAACCGACAATTGTAAGTATATTTGATTACACCCAAAAGTTTCGGGGCACAATTATTAGATCCGAAACAGAAACTATATATATACCTACTAAATTTCATACAAATCAATCAACGCTAAATGCCAAAAGTGCCCATCATGGCGTACGTTGCGTTGTACGGCGCCGGCGGACAAACACATTTTATTTATTCGATTTTATAATATCAAAAATTTTTTCACTATTCCAAAGGTTCATCTTAATAGGTATATACCTAAATCAGGAATTTGTTTGTATGTATTGTCACCAGAGACACCCAATATTATGAATATTGGGTGTCTTTTTAAATAAAATATTAGAACTTTGCGACATATTATTCATGTCACAATTAATAAAAAACTCATCCATAGTTTCGAGGGTCTTTATAGAACTATTAAATTTCTCCAGATTATAAATTGATAATTGAACTAGGCTATTTTTAAAAACATCCTTAATTACTTTTTTCACCTCTGTCCAATTTAAAGAGTGCGATAATCTTGATAAAGCTAATTTAGTAATTTCATTTTTATCAACAGTATGAGGGGTTGTCTGTTACAATACCACAGCCCAAACGGTAGCAGATATTGAATTGATGTGAATGGGCCCCCACAAAATCATGATCTACGACCTCAGGAAAATTATCAGAACTAAAATATGTCAAGCCGTTTTCGAGTTACGGCCAAATTTATAATTTATTCACAAAAATCGGACAGTCACGGTCCGATATCTTAAATTTTGTCGCGACAACATATCAACTCAAAGCGAAAAAGTTTTAAATTCCCATTTAGTCCTTATTTTAGGACATTTTTTGCAAAGGTATGACCAGCCATTCCAAAGTTACAGGGTCGAAACCGGGAACGGGCAAAATAAAATTTAGAAAATACCAAAAAGTCAGAATGACTCTAAGCCCACTGGCGAAACGTTTAAATCTAGGTTTTTTAAAGGCTGCAATATACAAGGTAATCACAACCCATACTCCCCCCCCCCAAAATTCCAATATCCTTGAAAATAGCAATACAAGAATCGTAGCGAAGCACGGGCGAAACAGCTAGTTATTAATAAACCATTATTCTGTCCTAAAAAAACAACTGCATAAAAACTCCATTCCTATGAGTTTCGTGTTCTTTTTAGCATGACATGGCAAAATAATACCAGATATTTTGCTGGATCAGTGGAAAATGGTGAAATTGGCGTTTAAATCATCAAGGGACATAGTCGTATAAGCGTAAACCTATTTCTCACATCAAAAGATTGTTCATGACAGCCAAAGTACATTTTTGCGACCTACATAAGATTATAATATCTATCCGTTACTTCGAAAAAGCATTTCTGGCTATGTTCACACACTATTGCGCACAACAATAGAAAAAGTAAACAAACTAACTTCTCCCTAATAAATATTCTGAAATCTGTAAATTTCTCTTTCATTTCTCAAAATTAATGTTTTGTTTTACCTTATTTAATTTTAATTTAATTTTGGTAATAGTTTGTGATCAGCACAATTTAATTGATTAATTAACATTGTAATTGCATTTCAAAGGTAAATTACAATGTTTTTATTATTACATAATTTTAAATATGGACGATTATACATTTTTTCGTAATGATTGCTCATCAGGTGGTTGTCAGCAGCATTCCGACCTACCTGTAGATTCAGCCATCTACATCTTCTACCATTACATGGAGCAGTGATGGTGGTAGGGTCACATTTTTAGCCATCAACTAATGTGTTTGTGAAAGGTTTTTTTGATGGCCTTCGATGATTTAAGTTTATTTTTCTATTTGAAAGAATAAAATTTTATTCTGAATTCGTCAGAATTAACGAATTGTGATAATGTGGATAATTTTTTCATGAAAAACATCACTCGATGTTTTTTCCCCGGGGGGATGTGATTTATTTTCTCTCTCAAGATTCTGATGATACCTAATTGTTGCATGGAACGTAAAATTTTTGTATTATTTACGTTCTAGTTGTAAACAAATACACCGAACTTACATTATACATTATAAGCTGTATGGGGAAATCCCAAATCGAAGAATCCAGTGTCAATAGTTACCCAATTTAATTTTTAAAAATAATATTTGATAATTTTACCCAATTGTGATATGGTCCGTTTTCGCAGTACCATGTATGATTCAGGTTGTGCTTTTTTCTTTACTTTTCGTGTTCAAAGTGCCCGGAATTATGAACCTTGTATGTTCTGGTCTAGTAACTCTTGTAGATCAAATTTAATAGCTCCTAAATAATGACTTAAATTATTCGAGTTGCTAATGATTGGTGTAAATATAGCCGTATGTAGCGGTTTAGTGACATGGACGGGAAACGTAGGGTCGAATACTGCAATATTTTTTCCTACGTGCATACATGAAAAATCTGTTTATACTTCATCTTCTGTCTCGGTATCCCGCCAAAGTTAACATTTTCAACAAATCTTAAAAATCGAATCGAGTTTACTGGAAAATATGTGCATTTTTGAAAATTTTCCGGGGAAATTTTTTGACCTTCATATTGGAACGCCTATTGTTCTTTTTAAAATTTAAATTGTTCGGTTTAAAATGAAAGTAAATATATGTATGTTTCTTTGACAAATAGCCTCAATTTTTCTTGAAGCTATGCAAAAAAATGATGCACCGAGAAAACCCTGACAAGTGATGTCATGTTTAATCTGGAATACAAAAATAATAAAAAAAAAAAAAATACACTGAAAACTTTGGAAGAATTAGTAATTGTAGCATTAGCGATCGCATCCGGAAATCTTGGCACATAAACCCTTGATGTTTCATTCAAATTAGCACGATAGATACCTATATCTTACTAAGAACGCGTCTTTTTTTCTCTGTAGAAAACTGAGTCAAATTCACAATTCATTGTCACAATAAAAAAAGAGTCCCATTAAAAAAAATTGACCTTAATCTCGAACGCGACACTTTTTATACTATTCCAAAAGATTATCCCAGTTCCTGTGAAGAATAGAAAGATATTTAGGTAGTAGTACTTAACTAGTTATAAAATGTTTATCTAACTGGCATATATGGCACACTAGTTCCCATTAGATCGCTGAAGTTAAGCAACGTCCAGCAAGGTCTTTTTGCTGGATAACGAGATTTCGGCGAATTGCTCATTGGTAATATTTTTTCGGTAATTAGAACTGGCATTGAATTAAGTTTTTGCGAACAAAGTAGTTAGGTTGAAAGTAGGCATTTTTTGTAGGTTGACTACCAGTGCCGGTTAGTAATGTTTCTACTTAGGTTTGCGATAATCTCAGTCCAACCCAGGCTGGGTGAGGTCAATGTGAGTAGCTGGTTTGTAGAATTCCAATGAATGGAAGGAAAAGAGGGGCCTCAAATGACCCTAGATTTTAAAGAGAAATTGAGCCAAAAATGTGCCTATGCTGCGTGTTTTTGCTTGACATTTCTTTAACATATATTTGTCATTCAATACAGGATTTTATGCTTCATTCGCGGGAAATTTACAAACCATCTACCCACTTTAACCTCGCCCAGTCTGAGTTAGTGACATATTAAAGATATGCTTTTGAATAGTTTTCGGGTTCGATGTTCAAGATAATAATTTTTATACTCGCAATTTTTTGTAGTTTTAGATTTTTATTTGAGGCTGATTTTTTTATGTTCTGAAATTAGTTTGCCAATCTCCTGAACAACATTTTATTATAACATACTGGGAATAGCGAGTATGACGAGTGCTCGAACCTACGTTGTCATCCTCAAAGAAAAATTATATGAAATGTTGCTTACCTTTAGTGATCTTACCCAAGCTGTTATATTAAACTTGACATTGGGGCTTGTGGGTGCGTTCTTTGTCATTAATGGGTATTGATTTAGATTTTATATTCGCTATGTGAGCTTACTTTAATACATTACTCATAGACTTTTTATCTTATTTTCAGATATAGTCTGTTCGTTTTAAATAATATCCATCAAACTATTGAGCCAATGATGAGCACCAAGCCGAAAACTGACATTCGATGGAAGGTGAGAAGAATTGAGAAATATGTTTCACCCTGACAATCATAAGTTACCATTAAATTAGGTATTATTTTAATTTAATTTTTAATGTATTATTTCAAAAACATATTATGGAAATTAATCAAATTATTTCGAGTATCAAAAGAAGAAATGAACATTCAAATGACGACGATCATGAAAACAATCTGAAAAAATATAAAACTGACAATGACGAAGTAACCATAACATTAATCAATGGTAACAATGGAGGGGTCGGTGATGCTGATGAAGATGACAAAGGAGGAGAATTGTTTATAGTTGAAGATGAAGACAGCAATGTTGTAAATGAAGATGGTGACAGTGAAGAAGATAAGGATCCTTTTCAGTGTTCAGATGAGGAAGGAGAAGGTAAGATAGGTTTAGCTAATATTGATGAGGACGATAGTGAAGATGACGATGAAGACGATGATGGGAGTAACGACACAGACGAAGAACCGGATTCCGAAGAAGATGTAGACAATAGCAATAACACAGATGAACTCATTGGAGATGGATTTGTAGGTGAAGAAAATGAATTCCATCAGGACAGTATCCTAAATGGAATCAACGAAATTATCGCACGTAATCTTGAGAATAATGACGACATCGGAGAATCGAATGATCTACAATGTAAAAAATGTTTCAAAATATTTGCTCGCAAATCTTATTTACGTGGTCATCTTTGTTCTGAAGATTTAAAAATTAATAATAAAGCTTTGAAATGTAAGTTTTGTAATAAGAGATATTCGCATAAAATTAATCTTCGATTACATTTGAAATTACATAATAATCCCAAACAATGGCAATGCAATATATGTTTGAAATATTTGTCATCAAGTAGTAGTCTTAAAGTTCATTTAAAAACACATTGTACAACTAAACCATTTAAATGTGATCATTGTCCTTTAGCTTTCAATCAGAAAGTCCATTTAAATGATCATATTTTAAGTCATCATGAAAAAGTTCGACCTTATAGTTGTCATTTATGTAACAAAACTTACGTTTCTAAAAGTGTACTTAAAAAACATTTGAAAAAACATTTTGGTATTTTTAAACATGAATGTGAAGTTTGTTCGAAACGATTTTTTGAAAAATCTGCATTGAAAAAACATATGAGAACACATTCGTCAAATTTATCTTTAAATAAATTAAAAAGTGATGAACCTATGCAGTGTCATAATTGTTTAGTATATTTTCATTTTAAATATAAATTAATTACACATTTTATTTTGGAACATGGTTTGAATCGAGTGAATACAAATTGTATTGGATGTCCATTGTGTGATATTCAATTTCATATTATCAAAAATGAGCCGGGGACAGAAGTTGAAGTTCAAGATTTTGAAGATAACTCTATGGTATCTGAATTAGGAAATGGTGTTAATTCAGATCCGTGCAGTGTTAAATCTACTAAAGGTATAGAATGGTCTTCACCTAATAATATGATATCACCTGATTATCCCACATACCTAAATGATCATAAAAATATATTGCCTAAATTAAAAATAACTCCTAACAATGTTCATCTAATTGTAAGTGAACATATCAAATCTCATGAATATGTTGACAATAATATGTGTGAACTTTGCTATAAAATATTCGAAAATAACGAAAATCTTATGAGACATATGAAAGTACACGATGGTCAAGAAAAACAAAGATTTCAATGTGACTATTGCAGTAAAAGATTTATGACAAACGCAGAATTGCATCGACATACAGTTGTTGTACATAGTCAACTGAAACCTCACGAGTGCGAAATGTGTGGAAAGAATTTCTCGCAAAGAAATAATTTAAAGCGACATTTAGAAGAAGTACATCGAACAAATGGAATGACGTATGAATGTTATATTTGTCAGAAAATTCTTGCAACCAGTCATAGTTTAAAAAGACATTTATTAATACATAATGGACCTAAGTATACATGTCATGTATGTTCTCGAGAGTTTACACGAGTATATGAACTAAATCTCCACAAGAAAATTCATGAAACAGACGATGAAAAGGTTCTTGTTGATTTAAAATGTCCACATTGCAATAAATTATTCATTAAAAGATCGAACTTGAGAGCACACATTGCTAATAAACATATGGAATATTCATGTTTAGAATGTAAACTCTTAGGTGAAGTTGTACAATTTGATACCAAAAAATTGTTACTTTTACATTTAAAATCAAGACACAAAGATATTGTTAGTAATGTTTATATGACATGTATGATATGTTATAGAACATTAGTAACAGAAACTGATTATAATCGTCATATGAGAGCGCATCAAAATGAAAACGAAGGAAACATGAATGAAATTGAAACCTTTGAAAGTAATGAAATGAAAAATAAATGTGCAAATAATGATGTAAATGAAGTTACTATTAAAAGAGAAAATGTAGAATTGTCAGATTTGGAAGACGATCATGAGGAGTCTAATGAAGAAGAATCTGGAGATGAAGAAGAAGATGGCGACGAGGCACCAATTGTGAAAACTGAAAACAATATCCAATGTATGGCATGTAATCAAACATTCGATTCAAACGAATCATTGAAACAACACGTACAAAAAATACATTTCCCTACAAGTGATTTATCAACGATTGAAAACAGTGTCGACATAACGCCTGTGGCCAAACAAATCATCCAATGTGACATCTGTTTCAAAACTTTCGCACGGAAAGATAGTTTAAAGAAACATACAAAAGTATTTCATACCTATATAACACCCGATGTAATTCAGACAAGTCTTATTAAAAATGAACCTAATGAAGCTGTTGAGAAACCAGGAGGATTAAATATGTTAGAAGTTATACTTCAAGAAGGTGGTTCTGAATCTAATGATGATAATACTCACAGTGGTACAATCATACAATGTCAAATATGTAAGAAAACATTTACGCGTCGAGATAGTTTGAGAAAACATGTGAAACGATTCCATATTATTGGTGAACAAGTTAAAAAAGAATTTAATGAGGGTGAAATTAATAGAAATATGTTGGAAGTTATACTTAAAGAAAGTGGATTAGAAATTAAAAGTCGAATTCCATGTGATCTTTGTTACAAAACATTTACACGTCGAGATAGTTTAAGAAAACATATGAAAATATTTCACACGAGAAGGAATGTATCAAATTTGAGCAGTCTAAATGAAACAATTAAAGGTAATGGAGAAACTCTGAGTGGTAATGATCGCATTCCATGCACACTCTGTGACAAATCATTTACGCGTAAAGATAGTTTAAAAAAGCATGTTAAAATATTTCATACACAAAATCAAACTCATGATAGTTTATTAGATATACTAGATGTTCGAAGTGGAGAGCATCAATTACCTATAGATACAATAAGATGTGAACTTTGTGACAAAACGTTTACACGTAAGGACAGTCTAAGAAAACATTGTAAAATCTTTCATAGTCGTAATGTATTTGCTAATAAAATGATGTATAATGATGATGAAGGAGACTATGGAGGAGGAAGTGGCGCAGACCAGTTTGATGACAATGAAGACGATGAACCAGTCGTACCAAGCGAATCGTTTTTAGAAGTTGTACTCAATGAAGCATCAACCAACCATCATCCGCAGCAAACACATCCACATCAGCAACTATCACACCAAATACAACTTCAACATCATCAGGAGGAAAAGAAAAAACATGAAATTATTTGTAAAATATGTAATCGAAATTTTACTCGAAATTATAATTTAAAGAAACATATGAGAACAGTTCACAAGATTGTTAATGATGAGCAATATTATTATTTTGATTCCTCGCTTGGTGCGTATGCGCAAGGTACCCAGATTGGTGCATTGGAGGAGGAAGAAGATGATGAAAATGATCATTTTGGTAGTTTAAGTAATAGTATGTTGGAAGTTATTATTAAAGAAGAACAATGATGACGTCACTAATTTGGTGTATATGCACAAGGCACCCGTATCTATGACGTCACTAATTTGGTGTATAGGCACAACACTGTTGTACCATGTGCATTGCACATGGTACCCAGAATGGTGCAATGGAAGAACAAGATAATGACGTCACTAAGTGTAGAACTGCCTATGCAATCTATGCATAGTTTGTAATTTTCTTCAATTCAAAACATAATAACCTTTAGGACACTTGGTAGAATTATCAAATACTTAATAGAAATAAAAATGACGAAAAACTTAAAACATTGCTATCCCATGCGCTTTGAAGGTATCATTTCTTGTTTGCTTTTTACTAAGTGTGATTTTTACGTGTCCAGTCAAAATGAGACGTTTATGAAGTGAGTTTGGAATTTTTGATCTTGTCAATATTGTTTCTAAAAGTAATGTAGTACCACTCGCCTGTGAAACTCTATGTAGATTCCTTTGTTACCCATTTGGTATTGATATGCCTACTGGCTATTACCACACGATGGCGTCCTCGCAATGCCCGGTTATACGCACCGGGACTACCTGAAACGTATACCATCTTAGTTCCAGCCAAGGACCATCAGAATCCTTTCGTAACCTCATATCAAATTATTTCTACCATTTTTCCAAACTTTAATCTAGAAATATGGAAACTAGTTGATGGAGTGCACGGTTGTCAGCACTGTGCTGTCTCTAAAGTTTATCAATATACTGTGCAAATTTTTCCTTATATTGAGTTAACACTTTTGAACAGTGAATCTTAATAAAATTATTCATCAATTTATTCGAAATATGAAAACTCAGGATTCAGACCGATTCAAGTCAAACCCCCCCNTTCAATTATTCCTGGAATATTGACATTATTCTGATGAATCCTTAAGAAAAGTTACTAACGAAAATTGTGACCAGGGTTCAATTATTCCTGGAATATTGACATTATTCTGATGAATCCTTAAGAAAAGTTACTAACGAAAATTGTGACCAGGGTTAAATCTTTCGACCTACCGCCGAACTTTCCATACTAGCAATGTTGTGGTAGTAGTAGTGATGACACCAGCTGTTCACCATCCTCCGTGATTGAGATCCTCAGGGACTTCGCAACAGCTAAAAGATGTTTCCACAATCTAATTCAGTCGGTGTCATTGGGTTTTATGGACAAATGAACAAGTGAGAAATGTCTTGTGGAGTTCCTCTGCACAAATTGCATTGGTTCACTATTTTGGGATCAATTCTGTTCATATATGCATTCAGATATTTTGACCATTCGGATCGCAGCTATGGAGGAGTGGTCTTGGTAGAACGTGGGGTTTTTTGTTCTTCCGATATATCTGCGGGGTGTATGTTAAGTATTAGTCGAGAGCATTTTTTTTGACGATGTGTGAAAATGAACGTTTCCTCTCAAGAGTTGTCGTGTATAGGTACTAACCTATCGTTGGAAATTGTATTAATTGGGTAGGGGTGCAGCGGTGGGGGGGTAGCACCATTTTTCTGTCAATATGATGAACAAAATGCGAACTTGGTTCTAATATAAAAAAAGGTTCATTTTTTGAAACTTTTTTTTTCATTACAAAAGTTGAATACCTCTCTCAAAGTTTGTAGTACTTTATCACAGGGTGGTTCAAAATAAATAAACTATGTGACAGATGTATTGGTGGACTTACTGGGCTTTGTAATAGGATGCAGTCTTTTTCAATCAGGGGCCTACTTGGTTCTGAGGATCCATGCCAATTATTCAAAGATTATAGTACTTTATCACAGGGTGTTCAAAATACATAGAAACTTGTGACAGATGGACGGGCGGGTTTGATAGACTTACCAATAGGGCCCAGTTTTCCCTCTATTATATAAAAAAAAAGTTTTTTGTTTCGTGACATTTATTATTGTGAGGGGGCCTCACTGGAGATCGCGAAGCGATCGGAAGAAATGGTTGGTAGGCGAAGCTAGCAGGCGACGAAGTCTCCTAGTTTTTTTTAAAAAAGGTTGTTTACATGGTTATGGGGCCCATGGCAATTATTAACCTTTAAAATTAGATGTATGATAACAATTTAAAACTAGCATCAAAGAAGAAGTTTTTTAGTATTTGTTGTGGTTGTAACGTTGTTTCTATTAAAATCAACGATCTTCCCATTTCTAGATTTAAAAAAAATTGTAATAATAGTTTGATGTGAGGTTATCGAAAAGAGTCTGGTACCGTTATGCCAGGCGTTCAAGGTCATCCGGTGCATAGAACCCGCCATCGCGAGGACGACGAATTCTTTAAGAGTTGCGTTCTTAAAAATCCGTCTACCATAAAAAATGATGATGCCGCTATTGATTGATGAGACGCATTGTATAGGCCCCAATGATGGCAACTGTGTCAATTTGACGGCACTTTTTAAACACAATCTGAAATTTGTTGCGTTTATCAACCATGGTATGATGTAATATAGACGGATAGAACTCTTATCATAGGAGAACTGAACATATATAGACCTCCCTCCTGTTGTAGATATCAAATAGTGCACCATTTGACGATCTTAATGTCAGATTAGAGCTCCGTAGGGATACACGATCAACTACGTACAAATGATTGATCGAATCGGTCCAGATTTTTTTAAAGGAATTTCATGTGTGCTTCCCTGTTTGATGGAGTTGCTCAGAATAATTTAAATCCTTAATGGCACCATGTTTTAATTTTAACAAAACAATAACCGAAGAAAAGAACACCTTTTTTGTGTGGACCTAAGTGATTCATTTAGTTGTATAGCAACGACCTGAGATGGGAGATTACCAAAAAGCTCTTTGATGATTCTTGGCTTCAATTCTGATGGCGTGCTCTCCAGGTCGGGCTGGTGCGTAGGACCAGCCATCATGAGGACGCATTTCTAGTTTAGAATAATAAAAATCAAGTGGATATAATTTTTTTATTTCAAGTTTCTTTGTTCCCGGAGTGTATTTTACATTAAACTACAAGTTAATATTACTTATTCTTGTAATTTTGTATAGCCCAACAATCTGATTTGTTATTCTGCGTTCTCTCGATGGTCGGTTCTACTCACCAGGATGACTTGGAACACGCATATCATCACAGTTCCAGACAGGGTCCATTAAAACCATTTTGAATGGTAACCTCTTATCACCAATTTCCATTTCTTTATTCAAAAAATTACAGATTCGTTGACTTTATATAGAACAGAACTACTACAGCATTTGTTCTTCTGGATTTGATATCTTCCATCGACTGTTCTCAGATCCAACTGGTTCTGGAGGTCACAGTAAGATACATCCCCGAGTCCACCTTGTATCTCACCATCTCGTACACTTAATATACTCCGCTCCTTTTTTCCAACAACCTCCCTCTCATCCCCCTCCACTTGATCAACTTTTACTTCGGTGCCCAAACTTGAAGTTTATTTCATTTTTTTGTTGTTGTCTGTACCTAAATTTTTTTTTTTTAGTTCAAAACTTTGTTGTCTGTTTTCTATTATTGGTTTTCAAATTATTCATTGTTAAAGGTTTCGGGTTTTTTTTTCCGAGAACTTTTTTTTCAAAATGGGTTCAAATGGAACAAAAAATCTTGTCCCCCCTTTTTTTTTTTATAATTTTGAAGAGTTGGAAATGTATTTTTGAAGAGCTCTATTATCCGTTAGTATAAAAGGGAAAATCCTTATAAATCCAGAAAATTTATCAATTTCAATTTTTAATTGTAAAGGATTCCATTCATTCATTTGATGTTATGAGACTGCAGTTCCAAATATGTTGTTGTTGTAGCGGTGTTCCCCGCAGTATCAACTGTCAGACCATTGATTCATTCATTCATTTGATGTTATGAGACTGCAGTTCCAAATATTTTGTTGTTGTTGTAGCGGTGTTCCCCGCAGTATCAACTGTCAGACCATTGATTGGAACTGCTGTTGTTGTAGTAGCAGCAGGTTCAACTTGATCTACGCCGTCTCTTCACTCTTCATGGTTAGTTTCAAGTATCTCGCCACCTGAATTGGGTTGTTGAGTGTTAGTTGTGTGGGGTTGACTGGACAGGTGAGGCGTGTCGTGTGGGGTTCCTCCACACTCTGGACATTTGTTGTCGATTGTAGGATCAATGCGGTTCATGTATGCGTTAATGTGTTTAGACAACCCGAGTGAATAATGCCATGTTGTTCTAAAACTGGTTTCTTGGAGTCGGCAATATTACGGTAGAGTGGTTTTTAACATACAGAACAGATCCATGAGTGGGTGGGATCTGGGTTCTTTCCGATGCCAGCCATTTGGAGTAGGAGTTGGAGCAGTCGGGCTGATAGATGCTCCTAAAAAGCGGGAGAGTGGTTAGTGGAATTGGTTGATGAGTTCATTGCTGGGGTTGACGATCCTTGGTCGTGGTCCTTGATGTTGTCCTTGGATCCGAAGTAGACCCGGTGCGGAGAACCGATCGCCATGGGGTCCGGTTGAAACTGTGATACTCGTAATATGCATTCCAGGTCATCCTGGTGCGTAGAAACGACCATCGCGAAGTTGTGGTTTTCCAAATAAGTGGTTGAAGTTTTTAATCATATATCTATTCTTGGAGGCTGATAATGGACATGGGACCCCAGAACCAATTCCTGTAACGAGTTCCAAATTTTTATTTTTAGTATATTCTTGTAAGGAAATGCTCTGATTTCTTAGTGTTTTTTTTTTTTTTTTGTAAAAAAAAAATTGTTTCATTATTTTCACAAGATTAAGGTCATCACAGCAATACACGCGCACTATTACTTCTTAAACTGATGTTTTCCGTTTTCCGGTGACTTATTTATGAGCATTGTTTTCTTCGAGAGTGTCAAAGAAAAAATTAATGGTTTTTAAGTTATTGATGTTACTGCTCGAGAGTTTTACATTAGCTAAGTAGAAATATAAGCTACTTTCTAAGTACAAAATGCAAAAGGAGTCTTAGTTGCAAGGGGGTTTCTAGTCCTAAAGAGGAATTTACGAAGACCGCTCAGTTATGTAAGAAATTTTCAGAATCTTGTTACTATGCTGTGCTCTATTGATATAATTTATTTTTTCTGAGTTTATGGGCGGTCGGCGAAGTGACTACGCTCAACTTCAACTTAACGTTACTACGAGCAAATTCAAGCGACAACCCCCATTAGATTACGCTTAGTTTTTAACCGCTTTCAATGGATGTCCAGGGTAAAAAGACGCCCAAACCACCCACAATCTGTGAATATTTCAACTGGCTATTTCTAACAGAAATGCGGGATTCATCTAGAATCCTGTGACAGTTCTGTTAAATGTATTTTGATAACAATTTTGTTTTTGTTATGCTGATAATTATGTCTTCCTTTTTGACACAACAATTTTGTTTTTGTTATGCTAATAAGTATGCCTCTACGTTTTTGACACAACACTTTTGTTTTTATTTTGCTAATAAGAATGCCTCAACCTTTTTGGTACAACAATTTGGTTTTTGTTATGCTAATTATTATGTCTCTACCATTGTGCTTTTATTTGAAATCTTATCTGTTTTTGAACACCCTGTCTTATCTAGACGTACCGTATCATTTTCAAAATTTCTCGAAGTGTTGATACATTCTGTTTTGTAATGTGTTTTTACCATTTATTTAATTATTGTGCATTCTAAAAGTTAATTATTTGTGCCTTAATAATTTATTTATATATAGATTTTTTTTAAAAAATAATTTAATTTTTATTACAGAAATATTGTTATTATTTATTTTTATTTATTATCCCATTCCATATGATTTTTGAGATGTATTTTAATTTTTATTTATTGCTTAATTCACGAAAAAAAAAAAATGTCTTTGTCAATTATTTTTCTTTATTTACGAATGAAAAAGTCATTTTCACGATGGACTGCGCCAGTTTCTTTTATCATTGACTTTTCCTTTTATTTATTTAAAAACGTATCTTATTAACACCGAAATTCAAATTTGGTTCATCATTTTATACATTGAAAAATTACTTTTTTAAAATTTTTCTCTTTTTAATTACTTCTTTTGGAAAGGGATATTTGTTTATATGTTAAATTAGAAATTAGAAGAGAAAAAATATTTTAAAAAAAAATGACAGAAATGATTAACTTAACTGATATCGCTAGATTTTTTATCAGTGTAAAAAAGTGCTTAGCTTCTATGCTTATGAAATCCATTATACAGGGTGTAACAGTTTGTTGTGCCAATGGTATAGGTGCTATACCATTGGGACAAAAACATGATTTTTTTTCTTCTATCGATTTTTGATTTGAGTTTTTGTTATAATGTTACAGGGTATTTTGTGTTATTTTGGAATCGGTCATATCTCCCTTATTACAGCTCTGATTTCAAAAAACTAGGATGATTTGATGAGCTCGAAATAAGAACTACAAAAACGCTCTCACATATGGGATCATCAAAATAACAAAATGGCGGCCATTTGATATATTCAAAGTCGATTTTCTCAAAATCTTTTACTCTCTTTTAATAGAACATAAACCATGAAAAAACTTTTGTTTCGATGGCTTTGTCAAAAAACGAAGTCTTATGTTGTTTTCTGGCCGCACAATGATACAAGGTCAATGATGAATTTTTAAGAACTCATTATTTTTTGCACCTATGGTCAAATTATGAGAAAGAGACATGCATATTGTTACCGCTATTTACTATATTTTTCATCATTACATCGAAACAAAAGTCATTTCATTGTTTGTGTTATGCTGTAAAAAAAAAAAATCATGGTTTGTATTTTGGGAAAATCTACTTTGAATCTTTCAAATGGCCGCCATTTGTTTTTTTGATTTTTGATGAGCCCTTATAGGAAAACGTTTTTGTAGATTTTCTCCTAAGCTCTTCAAATCATTTCAGGTTTTTGAAATCAGAACTGTAATAAGGGAGATATGACCGATTAAAAAATAAAGCTAAACACGCACTGACTTTGTAACAAAACCTCAAATCAAAAATCGGTAGAAGAAAAATATATTTGTTTTTGCTCGTATTATATATCGTTGTCCCACAACAACCTGTTACACCCTGTATATTATTATAGTGTTTTATAGTTGGCAAAAGTGTACATCTTTCATTTGTTTGTTAATTTTAGCTTTCGTGAAACCAATTTATACTTGGTAAAGTTATTATTAAGCTAAGTATAAAATGTAATTTTTTAATTATTATTTTCAGTATAAATATTATTATTTTCAGTTTTACGTTCCATTAATCTGAATATTTATCATTGGAAACTTTTATTATTTTATTGAATTTGTATATACATTTATTTTGTTAATAATCATTGTTTATTATAATTATTTATTAAATGATTCACCAATGGTCTTTATTAGACAAAGTGACTCATTTTAGATTGAGCAGTCAAATATTTTCGCGGATCTTGTTTGAGATACAAAAAATATAGTGTGACCAAAGTTACATGATATCAAGGAGAAAATGTCATTGTTACCCAACCCTTTCCTTGTCGGACGGAAAGGGTTAGGTTTGAGGACGCCGGACTAGATGTTGATAATCCGGCCCCTTCCATGTAATGTCATAGTGATCTTGATGAATCATTTAGGGTTAACCTTCAGAGTATTTTCAAGGCCAATTCAAGTTTTTCCATATATGTTTCATTGCATATTCATTTTTTGCTAGATTTTTTTTTTATTCTGAAAATTCGGTAAGGTTAAAGTGGAAATTACTGCTTAAATCACAGATTAGGGTAAATAGTTTGTTTATAACAATATTTTCAGACTTTTTTTTTTTTTTTTGACCGTCTTGCGTATGAATGCTTTAATTTGACATTTCACACGTGGATGTGTTGGTAAAAACTAATAAGCAACCTTGCGAAAACTGGGAAATTTTCTAAATAAAAAATAATCCACTAAAATAGTCGATTGTCCGATAGTGCATTAATTAAAAAAATCGAAACCGACCTTGGAATTGACCTGAAGGTTAGTTAAAGGTCAACCTTAATGAGTTCATCGAGGTCACCATTACAATACATGTCTTTCCTTGACATCATGAAACTCTGGTCCGAATATTTTTTTTGTATCTCCAATAAGTTTTCGATATATTTTGACTCTTTTGCTTAAAATGACACCTTGCTTTACAATATAATTTGTATAACTCACCGGTGGTCATTTTATTCCAATTTACAAAATGTATTCCAATATTTTATTCCAAAAATTAAGTTCTTCCATTTGAATTTCAAGACTTGAAATGATTTTACTTTTTCAACAAAGTGCCTAATACCTATTAAATGAATCTTTCACTTAAATTTATTATTTTTAAATTATTTATATAATTCTTGTACATATCCATATAAAATAATTTCATAGAATGCCCCGAAAAGATTTTTGTGAGAATAGATATTTTTATGACTTTTTATTGTACAGTATGTCCCAAAATGACTTTTGTGACATACTGTGACAGTAAATATTTGTGTGACTTATTCAGAATGTCCCAAAAGATTATTGTGATTTATTATTCGCTATGGTTCAAAAAGACTTTTGTGACATTAAATATTTGTGTGACTTATACAGTATGTCCCAATAGATTATTGTGATTTATTATTCAGTATGTCACAAAAAGACTTTTGTGACATACTGTGACAAAATTTTTGTATCTTATTATACAGTATGTCCCAAAAGGTCCTATGCTGTGTCAATACATTCCAGCAGTAATAATGAATGACATTAATAATAATCATTTGCTATTATTTAGTGATAAAATAAATTTAGTTAAACATATTTTTTTTATTTATTTTTTCCAGAAAATTATTTTTAATTGGCCGTTCAACGACGCACACATTTTTAATCTTTTTAAAATGCAAGATATTTATTTATATATAAAAAAAATAATGATAATTTTTATACCAATCCTTAGAACTAATTAAGATGTGATTTTCAGTCGTTGTCACATCCTCACATATATACAACGTTTCAATAGCTCCTGTCCAAATCTTTTACATGGGCAAGGAGACAACATATTATTACACATGGAATTGATATGAAGAGGAGCTACAGATTGTTTTTATGATTTATGAGGGGTTGTGACAGTAGTGGCTCTTGTACTGTATATTTACCTTAATGTACAGGGTGTAACATAATTCGATATCAGTCCGTATATTCTTGAAACCTAAGTAAGATGATTTTACTCCAAGAAGCCATATCCGGAAATACTTTCTCTCCAAGCTACAGGGCCTGTAAGTTTGAAGAAATATGATGTGAAGCCAAAGTAATTAAAATGGAGGGCAACCATTTCCGGGCATGTCTTTATAGCGGTAATCTTATTTTGGTCTCAAGAATATTTAATGGACGGATTCACATCGAATTATGTTACACTCTGTATAAATTATTTCATATGTACATAAATACATTCCATAATTAGTAATTAATTAATGACAATAAAATAATAATTTAAAAAAAAAAACATATTTTTATAATATGAAGACAAGTGACCAAAAAATTAAAAAAGTAGGAAAACATCTAAACTCGAGAAATTTTAGATGAAAAAATGAGTTGAGGAAACATTTCCACAAGCTGACCAGAAGCGGGTGGGTGGTTAACTAACTCAGGCCATTTAAATTAAAAAACATCTTCATTTGTGGAGTTAGATTAGAAGGCCTGAGGTCAAAAAGTTACGGAAACGTCCGCGATTTTCACTTTTATCGTGAGCCATCTTGAATTTTATGTTAATTTTTTTGGTTTTCTGAAATTGTCTAGAGAACGGACAATTTTATCAAAAGTTTTTAGGAGACTTTTATGAACGATTTTTTTTACAAGACTAGTTTTATGTCGTATCTCTGAACCGTTTTTGAGATATAGGTATACTCGTAGTCCTGGAAATGTAGATTTAAAAATGTTGAAAAAAATGTAGTCAAAAAATGTATTGAAAATAATAAACCAAAATGTAGTCATGAAGTTTTAATTTTGCTGAGAATGTTAGATTAGACCTCCCTCATCAATATTAAGAAAAGTCCTTTCCGCCATTATGGCTTATATCGTCGGTCATCTTGAATTTTCTGTAAATATCTCTAAAATGGTTAATTTTTTCGAAATTTTTATGGGACTTGATTAGACGAAACATCCTTTGTAGGAATGCAATTGTCGTCCAAAAAAGTTCTATAAAATAAATCGATAAAGTTCTCGTTTTCGAGTTATTTATGAAAAATCATAAAATGAAAATTCTACAATTTCTGAATTATACCATATCTCAAAAACGGCCAGAGACACGATACAAATATATGTAACTAATCTCTTAGGAAACTTTTATTAGAAAGTCTAATACATTTTTTAAAAAAATTAGCTTAAAATTCAAGATGGCCGGCGATAAAAGTAAACATTTAAATCATGGTAGACATAGTTTGATATGAGGGTACTGAAAATATTTTATTGGTCCTTGGTTGGACCTGTGATGTCATGCGTCCCAGGTCGTCCTGATGCGTAGAACCAGTCACAGTCAGGACGATTTTCGAACTTGACGGGTTAGGAGTATTTCAAAAAAGAGGAATATTTTTCCCCCTTAACGGATAAATTTTAGAAAATTGATTGATCCAATTTATGGCTCGTTTCTGGTACGGATGTAATTTTGTTATTATTTTTATTATTACTTGTATTTTTAAAATTTTCATTATTTTGTACTTATGAAGTTTGTAAATTTTTAATTATTTTTTTATTATTAATGTAACAGATATGATTTATTTAATTAAGATATAATTATTATTTTTAATTAGGAATTATTATGTGAGGTTCTGGAGAAGCCTTGTTATTTAATTAATATTATTGATATTTTACTTTTTAAAAAAAAATAACCCAATTAGCCGTCAATATAAAATTTTGATTAATTTTGGAAAATAAAATATGTAATTGTAGGTTGATTTTAAGGGTAGGATTTTTATATTAATAATTTTTGGCGAGGCATGGCCGTAAATTCTTAATTAAATCCACCTATCTTAATGTTCCCTTTAAATTAGCTCTTCAGTAGTCTTCACTACTCTTCGAGTATGCACATTTTTTAAAAAAAATTTAGTCAATTCCCTATTATAAGTATGCAATGAGTGTACATTCAATTAAACTATACACAATCAATGAACTACTGAACGATTTAAATACGTGACTGAATCGATTTAGTTCTGACTACTGAACGAGAAGAAATTGAATGCCTCATTCAATTAAACTATACATACACGTGCAATGATCTACTGAGCGATTTAAATGAGCGAGTAAATTGATTTAGTTCTGAGTACTGAACGAGAACTCATTCATTTAAACTATACACGTGCAATGAACTACTAAGCGAGTAAATTGATTTAGTTCAGAGTACTGAACGAGAACAAATTGAATGCCACATTCAAATAATCTATACACGTGCAATGAACTACTGAACTATTTAAATGAGTGAATGAATTGATTTATTTCTCACTATTGAACAAAAACAAATAAAATGCCTCACTCAATTAATATATATACGTGCAATGAACTACTGAACGATTTAAATGAGTGAATGAATTGATTTAGTTGACTACTAAAGAAGAACAAATTGAACTACAATTCCCATCTGTACCAAAAATAGAATACTTCAATTAACTTTAATTTGATTGATATAATAGCTTTAAGAGTTTAATTTTAGGAATTTGGGTAAGGGGTTATTTGGTCTGCTCACTTTACATGTTTAATTTCACAGAATGGCTCCCTGTGGATGATGCACTGATGCTATAAATATGTTATTCGGGGGGGTAATTCAGAGGCTTTTGTACAAATTAATAAAATGGGGTTCATCCCTAGGAACGATTTAGTACGATTAAAATAAAATTAAAAGAATATTATTGATCCTATCATAACGAGTTGTTCTGTCAACTGTTGACCTCCCTCACTAAAATGACCACTATATGGTAAAACTAATCAGCTAATTCTATGAATATAATGGCCATATTTCATCAACATTTCGAATAAGGCTTTCCATAGTTATCGAGTTATGAAACAAATAAAAGAAATTGTGTTGGGTTATATCAAGACCTCACAATGAATAATATTTTTAACACGATTTTAAACTAAAAATACATTATCAAAATATTTGATAATGGCTGAAAGAATTAAAGGACAAACAACACAATTTGTTCGTTTGTCTTTTTATACCACAATAAGTCTCAAACGATACGATATTGATGAAATTTGGTTTGGACATTCATTATATTCATACAATTTGATGATCAGTTTGGTAGTTTGGACATATTGAGACATATGTCCAAACTGATCAGCATGTCCATACCAAATTTCATCAAGATTTCGAATACGGCTTTCGAGAGTTATCGAGTTACAAGACAAATAAAAAAATATTTGTCGGGTTATATCGAGACCTCACAATGAATAATATTTTTAGTGTAAAATCGTGTTAAAATTAAATGACCGAACGAATTAAAGGTCTTACAAACACAATTTATTTGTTTGTCCTTTGTACCACAATAACTCTCGAACGCCTTATCGAATATTGATGAAATTTGGTATGGATATTAATTTTTCATTGTATTCATACAATTTGCAGATTAGTTTGGACATATTGGGACATATAAAATACACGTCCGGTATAAGATTTCAGCAAAATATTTTATGACTGTTTATTATTATCATTAGCCAGCGTCTATGGTACGTTGAATACTCCAGTTCCCGTGAGATCACTGTAGTTAAGTAACATCCAGCGAGGTTGGACCATGTGGGTGTTCTCGTGGGTTCGCGCCCTCGTGATGATGGCTATTTTTCCGGCCCAACCCAGGCTGGGTGAGGTCAATGTTTGCATTGCTGATTTGCAAGTTTCCAGCGAATGGAGGGTAAAAATCTCCGTTTCGAATGACCAATAGATGTTAAAGAGACAGCAAAATTAAAAAAAAAAAAAAATATTATTGNATAGATGTTAAAGAGACAGCAAAAAAAAAAAAAAAAAAAAATATTATTACTCTACCTTCTATTTTAAAGTTTGAAGAAAGAAAAGGGTGATGATTTTTATGCCTCTAATAATAATTAGACGTTCATTCCTCTGTCCACCAATAACATTCACGTGCCACTGCTGCCATTCTGTACTAAGAAGGGTGAACAAAAGATTCAAGGAATTCTAGAATTAGAAAAAAAAATCTATTAAACATTTTTATTAGAATACATGTACAGGGTGTCCTAGATTTTTTTTTTTTTTTTTTTTTCTGCCTTCCTCCATTTTGCAGGCATGCATTTGCTCAATTTTAGTTTTCCATTGATCTCTAGAAAATGCTGACATTGATACGGTGAGACTCTATAAGTAGTGCTTAAAAACGTCTTGTAAAAAAACACTCAAAACTTCTTTGGTTTATTTGTCAGGTAGCAAGCATTTTCGGGAATTTGCTCATATAAAATATTAGTCTTATTGATCCCTGAATTAAATGATAAACCCTGTATAACTAGGTGTGTCCGTGGACAAAAACGGGCGGAATCATCCGTTTCACCTCGAATTTTTGCGCACCACATAAACTTTAGCATATTGCTCCATTATTCCGTCAAAATAAGATTTTTCGAGAAAACTGCACCTTTCTTGATTGCATTGTGCCGTTGAGTAGTAGGTCCTATTTAAAGCGCAAAATAGTCGGCCGAAAAATCGGAAATGGTTCAAGATATCGTTCTGAAAATAGATATATGCACCCTTGGGTATATATATTTATTTGATATATATATATAT
>CM022883.1:5929606-5964935 GCA_012654025.1 Pachypsylla venusta
TCCTGTTAACTTTTAAGTCTCCTGGTGAAACCCACCCAGCTTATTTTAGTTAAAAATGTAATTATTATTAAACACTCTAGTCAACTAGCTAACACAAACCACAAATAATAATAGGTAACTAAAAATTTGAAAATATGTAGAAAAAAAGTTAAATCGCCCTAACTTTGCACTTTGTTATGTAAACCTTTTCCAAAAAGTGTTTTCTGCGTGACATTGAAAAACAAGCACAGGGTTAGATGATATACACTCGCGTTTCACATTTGATGGCTTATCTCGAAAAAAATTCGGGGGGGGGGGGCTATAGCCGGCCAGCCCCCCCCCCCTTGTGTACGCCCATGGTTCGAGTAATGTGTCACGAACACCATGTCCGATTTCGAGGAATCTTGGTAAGGGTTAATTGAATAAGCTGATAATAGTTTTTCGGTACTATTGGCCAACCCGCGACTGATTATTTGAGTACTCGGACTGGAGTCCGTTCGGGTACAAAACGCATGGTATTGGGTTTGCACTCATTCTAAACACAGGACTAGTAACGCACAGAATGAGAGGGTCCGGGTTAGGACCCCCTCGAATAAAAAAATATTCAAGTATTTAAGCGCACCGAACCCAGTATTAGCTTTCGCATGACAGATAAGTATACGTCAAAATAGTTTCCTCACCGTTTCACCTCTGTAGAACAAATTAATACCTACTTAAATCAATTTTCTGGATTTCATGTGTAGATATTTATTGAAGGGTTCTAACTTCACCCTCCGCACATGTTTTGACCGGACCACAGACTGGCGATTTTAGGGATAAAATATATTACTGAACCAAAAAGACACGTTTGCTATGTACAAAATCCCGGAGATATCAACCCCCCCCATGTTTTCACCGGGCTAGGCTGCCGATTTTAGGGATATAGAGTAATGTATCAAAAATACACTTTTGCCATGCCCAAACATACCCTCAAAATCCCGGATATTTTATCAAACTTGCTCAACATTTCACCTCGCACATTAGATAAAATGGGTAGTTTTAGTATATTTTAAATACAGCCCCCCCCCCCACCGAAAGTCNTGCCCCCCCCCCCCCTCGAATGAAAATCTTGGGTGCGCCACTGCTGAGTTGATTGCAGCAAAATTTCAGCGATAGTTGGTTCGCCTCTTTTGTCTAGGGCGGCAAAACTCAATGGACTGACTATAGAGAGAGATTTCTCACAGTTATAAATTAAATATTTGTCAGGTTTTTTTGGTCACCCTTTATAACAGTATTATATTTACTATTTACACTATTCCGATAGTCACCACACGATAGATGGTATAAACATTCCGTCGGTAGGGTGGATAAAAAAATTAACTCTGATTCGTTGAAAAAGTGTCTTATCGGATGCTACCGGACTGGTGTAAATAGTACTTTAGGTACCTACTCTAATTTTATTTTATCAATTTTTCTTTTTTGTTTAACCAAATTTTATATATATATTTGTTTATTTAATCTAATATATATTTTTTTGTTTCTGTAATTCCTGTGTTATTTTGTGTGTGTCGTGCTACGATATAATCTGGATCTCTAAGCGTTGCTCGTCTTCATTAAGTCAAGGTAAGATTACACCCTTTGTATGACTCTTTATTTGTTGTGTACGTGTAACTATCATCGTATTGAACCTTCCTGTGCGCCGCTCCTCAGTATATTGAAAATATATATTCAATTATTAAAATACCGAAACAGTACCGCAGTACATAAGATCATCTCAAACCTTTACACAGTAACTGTTTTACCCCCCCCCCCCCCCCCCCCCCCCCCCNCCCCCCCCCCTCCCCCCCTTCAATTTTAATGTAACTACGTAAAATCCAAAAATTTAAAAAACCCGATTTTCCGCCATACGTCGGGAACTGCATTCTTACTATACTTAGCGTTAATGGATTTTGTGAAAGTTGGCGGTTTTCGCCGCTATTGGGCGGTTTTCATTAATACTGTCTAAAAAGATTTCTTTGGGGACGGGGTAATTTTTGTAATTCATTGTAATAATAAACCCTATTTCATCTCTAATATCCATGCCACTGGATGGCAGAAATGGAAGATTTTTTTGACAACTTTACCACGTTCAAGACACAGCAGTTTCCGTTAAATTTCCGAAGTTAAACATTTTGGGTGTTTTGAGTACTCGGATTGGAGACTCCAAGCTCCCAGGGGACATTACCTCGTATCCTTGACTTTATCTGGTTTACTCAGACTCGTGAGGACAACTGAATAACATTACGTCCTATCCTTGCCTTTATCTGGTTGTACTCAGGCTCATGAGGACAACTAAATAACATTACGTCGTGTCCTTGTCTTTATCTGGTTGTACTCAGATTCATGAAGACAACTGAATAACATTACGTCGTATCCTTGCCTTTATCTGGTTGTGCTCAGACTCATGAGGACAACTGAATAACATTACGTCGTATCCTTGCCATTATCTGGTTGTACTCAGACTCGTAAGGACAACTGAATAACATTCCGTAGTATCCTCACCATTATCTGGTTGTACTCAGACTCGTGAGGACAACTGAATAACATTCCGTAGTATCCTCACCATTATCTGGTTGTAACCAGACTCGTAAGGACAACTGAATAACATTACGTTGTATCCTCACCATTATCTGGTTGTACTCAGACTCGTGAGGACAACTGAATAACATTCCGTAGTATCCTTACCATTATCTGGTTGTACTCAGACTCCTGAGGACAGCTGAATTACAGCGAAACAAAACAGAAAGCTCCATGTCAAATAAAACCTGTGAAGTAGGTAACCTGTGTAAAGACAATGTGTAAAAAGTAACAAGAAGGGTATTGAATACGTGACCAATGTGTTGTAGGGATGGAAACATCTCTCAAGAATATTCAAGAAAGTCCTTCAAACCTCACTGCCGTTGGCCATAATGTGATGCATAAAGTGGAATCCTTTTGCTTGTTGCTTTTCCCTCTCAAAATCATTTTCAGGAACATTCTAAAAGGCTGTTTCATCTATCACGTCACGTGACTCGAATAGTTAATTCTCAACTCACGTGATAAATGTTGCAGCACGTTTTTGTAATATTGTGAGATGGTGTGGAGTTGGAATGTAGTCAGTAGTCACTGAGGGTTGTAATATTGTGAGATGGTGTGGTGTTGGAATGTAGTCTGTAGTCACTGAGGGTTGTAATATTGTGAGATGGTGTGGTGTTGGAATGTAGTCAGTAGTCACTGAGGGTTGTAATATTGTGAGATGGTGTGGTGTTGGAATGTAGTCTGTAGTCACTGAGGGTTGTAATATTGTGAGATGGTTGGTGTTGGAATGTAGTCTGTAGTCACTGAGGGTTGTAATATTGTGAGATGGTGTGGAGTTGGAATGTAGTCAGTAGTCACTGAGGGTTGTAATATTGTGAGATGGTGTGGTGTTGGAATGTAGTCTGTAGTCACCGGGGGTCAGGACCATCGGGAGAGGGTAGTCCACACGGGATTTTAGAGGGACTCTTTGGAGGTACCCTTGCGAATTTGTTCATTTTAGTAAAGGGACCCGGATTTTCTTCCAGCGGCCCTACCGAGGGTCCTAAGCCCGTGTAAATACAAAAGGCTAAGTTTTAGGAAGGGCGTCCACAGGGCTGGTACTAGATATTATTGTAGTGAATGCGAACAATATCCAGGTGCCCCTCAATTAAGGAGACTGGAAAGTACCTATGGAATTATGGATTTAAAAATAGGTAAACCAGTGTCATATATATATTAGTTTTATATCGATACTAGCAGGCTGCGCCAGCTTCGCTTGGTGTGCCTTAAAGACATGGCCGTTTCCGTGCTAACTCAGATTTGTCGTTCAAAAGTCAACAAATCTAAAGTATAATTTTCAATAAAATATTGTGTATCAACTACAAATAATAGGGCGAGTCACGAGCGCTTTCTCAAGTGGACTTGAGTCCACTTGAGAATGTCGTAACAGACGAAAGCGCTCGTGACTCGCCCTATTATTTGTAGTTGATACACAATATTTTATTGAAAATTATATTTCATAATGACTACAAACATCCTAAATACCATTTCTAAACTAAATCTAAAGTAACTCGAAAACGGTTCGACTTTTTTTAATTCTACAAGTTTTTGGGGGATTTCTGCTTATGTTTTATATGGAGGGGGTAGTACATTCCCAATTTTATTTTTTATTTTTAGTACATTCCTAATTTTATTTTTCTATATCTTAGCCGATACATACAAACATGTATCGTTACATTCAGTTTTATAATTTTAAGGCTCCAAGAGAAAATCGGCGCCCGGGACTGAAAAGATACGAGCCCCTATACAAAAATTANGTTCTATTTTTGTTTTTTCCTTTGTTAAGGTAATGGTTTGTATTTTTAATAGACGCATTTGTGTCTCCCCCAGAATCCATGAGACAGACCGCTGACGCAGTGCGGGATTCAGGGCGGTACATTCCTCGACCCGCCTAGGGTAAAATATCCGTAGATGTGTTTTCCATAATGCGTAGATGAGAGTGATTTCTTGCATAAGAAATTGTTTTTTTTTTACATATCTTCTCTTAATAGTGATACTGGCTTGCAGACCAGTCGCACTGTTGGTTATGTGACTACTGGCGAATTCGGCAAGAATAATCTTGACAGAATCCATAGTCACATGACCCCCCTTCATTGATCGGCTGTGACGTAATATCAGCCATTAATTCATCCGGGCTTGGGACCGGCACTGACTTGATAAAGGGATGTTGTATGTCAGTGACTGATTGTCCTGTGACCCTAGGTGACGAGGGTCTGATGAGGTATCTGGACTGAATACCAATACTGTTTCTTCTGTTTGCTGTGTTTAGCCTTACTCAACGGTATGTCATCCCACCGAAGAGAAGTTTCCGTCCTGCACCACGGGGAGGTAACAGCAAACTGCCAGGCATCTTCGCTTCCTCACCGTTGGGAATGACAACATGTTGGTGATTTCACTACTTTCAGAGAAGGGGACTCTGATTGATGTTTGACAAGCAGACATTAAATACTTATATTTAATGCTTAGACAGACAGACAGAGTTACTTTCGCATTTATAATATTAGTATGGATTACTTCTAATAATAACAAATCATGATCAATGAATCAAAGCAATCAAGTTTTAAACTGTATAAACTAGGCAATCGAGGTGGTAAAATATTTTTTTAGCACCTTAGAATTTTAGCACCGGACCTCTCCGAAAACCCCGGGCCCGGGGGGATTCCCCCATCCCCCCTCCCGGTAGGCCTGTGCACATGCATTTGAGTATGTGCGGAAGTTAGGACACTTCCTCGTAAAAGTGTTTTGAAATAAAACAATTGTGTGTGGCCCTCCGGGACCCCGCTGAATCAGGGGGGGGGCATGCAACCACTTTGTCTGTAATGGCATTGCTATGCCACTATCACCCACAGTATACGTATCTATCTAATATGGTAAATATCGATAGCAAATTGAACTCTGCTGAAAGTTTTGAGTTAGGTACCTATGCGAGGATGTAATCTTTATTCAAATTTAGGATTTCAGCAAAGCACACCCATGTCACTAGAAACTTACTTTTACCCTTAATAAAAAAGATACTGGTGACTCATAAATATTCCAAACCTCCAGGATTATAAGAAATAAGTTTGAGATACTCAAAGATTGATGTACAAGGTGTCTCATACCCTTAATAAAAAGATACTGGTGACTCATAAATATTCCAAACCTCCAGGATTATAAGAAATAAGTTTGAGATACTCAAAGATTGATGCACAAGGTGTCATTTTATTACCTCAATATGTACAGAGCTATTGCGAAAAATAATATGTGCGCACAAAGCGTGATGAATAATTATGAAATTCAGAATCGTGGAAGGGGTATTAACGGGCAGAGTTAATACGCAGTATCAAAACACGACAGTCGTGATTAAGTAAAATACAACTGAGAAGTTAGAACTCTAAGAGACATTCACATCATTCTTCGTTTCTCTCGTTTCATAATTATCAAAATTGAGTGAGATTCACTGAACTAATTCTATTCCGGAGCGAGAGTGACACCATCACCAATCCAGCGTTCTTCAACTAGTGTACAAATTCCGACATGACCCGGCCAACTTAAAGTTCTCCTGCGGACATGGACCACCCAGTATACATCTAACTTTTATCAACTGTATATCTTTATCAATTTTATCACTTAGAAATGCTCGTCGTTCATCGTCAAAGTTTCTTTTGCCTAAAGAGTTCTTTGCAGAGACGCAAGAAAAATGTGATTTTTTTTTTTTCAAAAGTTTGTTGATTGTGTTTTGTATTACTTCCTCCTGGGAAGTCTGTCAATTGTCATTCGATTTCAGAACCCGTTCCACTTGTCGGGCGAGCTTTCCTTAAAACCAAGTTGCTTTCGTATTGGCACGTTGAATA
The DNA here is from genome assembly GCA_012654025.1 of Pachypsylla venusta. Lineage (NCBI taxonomy): Eukaryota > Metazoa > Arthropoda > Insecta > Hemiptera > Aphalaridae > Pachypsylla > Pachypsylla venusta. The sequence goes on from CM022883.1 coordinate 5,935,993, forward strand.
CATGAGTTTCCGTAGGATCACTGAATTTAAGCAATTTTTAGCGACGTTTTACTTGGAAGACCACGTAGGTTCGCGCTTTCGTTATACTGGCTATCCCGGCCCAAACCGCACTGAGTGAGGTCAATCTGGGTAGCTGGTATGTGACTTCCTGCAAACCGAGGATAAAGCCTCCGCCTAGAAAGCCTCTTAGAAGTTTAAGGGACGACAAGGGAAAAAATAAATTAAAGATGCTCTAGATGAAATCGAGGGTTTTCTGGAACTAGACAAGGAATCTAATTATTTACCTTTCGGGTCCAGAGAAGCCCTAGAAAAGTTGAAAAAGAATTTGAGGAAAATAAAGCAAAAGATACGAGATAATGTGTATGGCGGAATGAAGTATGTAAAGGCTATGGCGAAGGGTGGGGAGTAAACAGAATAGGGAAGCTGTAGACTGTGGAGGAAGCAGTTGGGGGAATTAATTATACCCTTGTAATGATACAGCTTGTTAGAGGTATCTACTCTGTTATAGCAGAATGTCCCTAGAATTACGGCCTATGAATTTTTCAAGATGATACCGCGGCATGTTATTACGAGGCCTGATCAGAAAGTTCCGCAACCAAACGATTCGTCAGAAAACCGCAGTTATCAGTATTTTTTTTGTAGAGGGGCTCCTCTCGAGCACGGCTGTTTTTTAAGATAGTTGATAGGACGTTCTGAAAGCGGAGTAACAGGTGTTCTAGTAAGCTGACTTTTTTGTGTTTGGCGAATTCGTGGTTTTGTTCGTGATGAACGGCAGAGGAGAGCAGCGCGTTTGCATTAAGTTTTGTGTGATGTTTGGCATTGTCTTCCACGAATTTCTTGATAGAAGTGAGACTATTAACACGATCTGACGACGGTCCTTCCACAGCCTCCCTACTCACCAGATCTGGCTCCAGCAGACTTCTTTTTTGCATTCTCTTTCACGCTGTAGATACAAGCATTTTATTCGTGCAGAAAATTTTGACATTTCTAAATTCTGCATGAATAGCTACAAATCATCGCAAGTTCGGACACAGAAAGTTATAAACCAAGTATCAACATTTAAATTAAATCTAAGGCCCATACTACTACGAGAAACTCCATGCCACTATATGTGACTGGTCCAAATAAATTGGGTCATAGCTTCCAGAGGTAGTCGCTAACAATTCAATTGTATCTTCATCAGAATTCGATGAGGTCATAGTTTCCAAAGGTAGTCGCTAACAATTCAATTGTATCTTCATCAGAATTCGATGAGGTTATAGCTTCCAGAGGTAGTCGCTAACAATTCAATTGTATCTTCACCAGAATTCGATGAGGTCATAGCTTCCAAAGGTAGTCGCTAACAATTCAATTGTATCTTCATCAGAATTCGATGAGGTCATAGCTTCCAGAGGTAGTCGCTAACAATTCAATTGTATCTTCATCAGAATTCGATGAGGTCATAGCTTCCAGAGGTAGTCGCTAACAATTCAATTGTATCTTCACCAGAATTTGATAATTTTTTTCTTTTTCGGCCCCAGGTAGTTTACGCGTGCTTGTTCTGATCCAGTCTATTTGGTTTTTCAAAAAAAATTCTGTGTTTTTGACATTGATTTGTAGAAATTCTGTGTTTTTGACGTTGATTCGTTGGAGTGTTCTCCCATATTTCCTCTTCTCTCATTCACTCCCATTTGTTCTTCTCTTCCTTCCTCTTCCTCTGTGTTCCTTTTTGTTCTTTAAACATTTTTTTTACTGTTAATCGCTCAAAAAAAATGAAACAAAGAACCGAACTGATAATTAAATGGCGGGTAGAATAAGCTCGTTATGGTGGATATTAGAACATTCTTTGAAAACTAGGGGCGCCAAATCAGGGACGTCAATATTGGGGAGAGCCAAATTAAAGACTTCAATATCGGGAGAACAAGAGGCGCCAAAACAAGGGACGTCAATATTGGGCAGAACTAGGGGTGCCAAATCAGGGACGTCAATATTGGGGAGAAACAGGAGTGCCAAATCAGGGACATCAATATTTGGAGAACCAGAGGCGCTAAAATCAGGGATGTCATTATTGGGGAGAACCAGAGGTGCCAAATCAGGGACGTCAATATTTGGAGAACCAGAGGCGCCAAAATGAGGGACGTCAATATTTGGGAGAACTAGGAGCGCCAAATCAGTGACCTCAATATTGGGCAGAATCACAGTCGTCTATATTGGGGAAACAGAAAGTCCACTAGAGTTAAATTTTCTGTTCAGGGATTTGTATGGGATTTTAAGATTTATAATTTTTGTGGGAATTAAAAGTTTGATTTTTATAGGTGTGTGGGATTAGGTAGTTTGTAATTTTTTTTCACGATTTTTTTTTCTGTTGTTTTTTGCTCCAAATTACCGAATGTAGACCTTTCTATTTATTCATGGAGGGTTGGAATGAAAATCAAATGAGATCTAATCCCACTAAAATTTCATTATGAAACCCTACGTATGTGAGGAAAAGTTTTGGAGTACAATAATGACATCCCAAATGGTATCTACCTACCAAATTTCATTCAAATTGGTTCTTGCAAAGAGGTGCTGGTCACGGTGGGGGCGGTGGCGTACAAGGCACGTGATATCTACCTACCAAATTTCATCCAAATTGGTACTTGCAAATGGGTGCTGGCCACGGTGGAGATGGTGGCGTATAAGGTATGTGGGATTTACCTACCAAATTTCATCCAAATTGGTCCTTGCAAATGGTTGCTGGTCACGGTGGGGGCGGTGGCGTACAAGGCACGTGGTATCTATCTACCAAATTTCATCCAAATTGGTCCTTGCAAATGGGTGCTGGTCACGGTGGGGCGGTGGCGTATAAGGTATGTGGGATCTACCTACCAAATTTCATCCAAATTGGTCCTTGCAAAGGGATGCTGGTCAGGGTGGGGGCGGTGGCGTATAAGGTATGTGGGATCTACCTACCAAATTTCATCCATATTGGTCCTTGCAAATGGGTGAGGTTCATAGTGGGAGCGTTGGCGTACAAGGTACTAGGGGCGGCGGACGAACGATTTGTTTAATTCAATTTCTCTTACCTTTAACGTATAATATCATTTTTTGAGGTTTAGAGAAAAATAAAAAGTTTTTTAAGAGGAAGGTAGAACGGTAGGAAGGTTTTTCAATTCCATTTCATTCTGTTTGGACAGTTAGGAAGTATCCAATACAGGATACACGGGGGATAATAAGAATTGCTGAAGCTTGAAATACATTAATCCCAATAGTTGTTACATTCTCGCCTCCTTCCACCTTCCACTCAAGTGCAACATGATACATCTTCAACTTCCCTTCGTCACACAACACTTTTCTTCTATTTATTTGTTCTGGTCATCTTTTTTCAGGGGCTTCAATAGGTCTTGACCGTTGTTATTTCCCTGCTGATGCCGGCTTCAATAGATCCTGACCGTTGTTATTTCCCTGCTGATGCCGGCTTCAATAGGTCCCGACCGTTGTTATTTCCCTGCTGATGCCGGCTTCAATAGGTCCTGACCGTTGTTATTTCCCTGCTGATGCCGGCTTCAATAGGTCTTGACCGTTGTTATTTCCCTGCTGATGCCGGCTTCAATAGGTCTTGACCGTTGTTATTTCCCTGCTGATGCCGGCTTCAATAGGTCTTGACCGTTGTTATTTCCCTGCTGATGCCGGCTTCAATAGGTCTTGACCGTTGTTATTTCCCTGCTGATGCCGGCTTCAATAGGTCTTGACCGTTGTTATTTCCCTGCTGATGCCGGCTTCAATAGGTCTTGACCGTTGTTATTTCCCTGCTGATGCCGGCTTCAATAGGTCTTGACCGTTGTTATTTCCCTGCTGATGCCGGCTTCAATAGGTCTTGACCGTTGTTATTTCCCTGCTGATGCCGGCTTCAATAGGTCTTGACCGTTGTTATTTCCCTGCTGATGCCGGCTTCAATAGGTCTTGACCGTTGTTATTTCCCTGCTGATGCCGGCTTCAATAGGTCTTGACCGTTGTTATTTCCCTGCTGATGCCGGCTTCAATAGGTCTTGACCGTTGTTATTTCCCTGCTGATGCCGGCTTCAATAGGTCTTGACCGTTGTTATTTCCCTGCTGATGCCGGCTTCAATAGGTCTTGACCGTTGTTATTTCCCTGCTGATGCCGGCTTCAATAGGTCTTGACCGTTGTTATTTCCCTGCTGATGCCGGCTTCAATAGGTCTTGACCGTTGTTATTTCCCTGCTGATGCCGGCTTCAATAGGTCTTGACCGTTGTTATTTCCCTGCTGATGCCGGCTTCAATAGGTCTTGACCGTTGTTATTTCCCTGCTGATGCCGGCTTCAATAGGTCTTGACCGTTGTTATTTCCCTGCTGATGCCGGCTTCAATAGGTCTTGACCGTTGTTATTTCCCTGCTGATGCCGGCTTCAATAGGTCTTGACCGTTGTTATTTCCCTGCNCCCGCGACCTCCTGATTACCAGGCGAGCGCTTGACCACTGAGCTACCAAGGCATTTTTTTTTTAACATCTATTGGTCATTCAAGACGGAGGTTTTACCCTCCATTCGCTGGAAACTTGCAAACCAGATACCCACATTGACCTCACTCAGCCTGGGTTGGGCCGGAAAAATAGCTGGCATGACGAGGGTGCGAACCCACGTGGACACCCACATGGTACAACCTCGCTGAACGTTGCTTAATTTCAGTAATCTAATGGGAACTGGTGTATTCAACGTGTCATAGACGCTGTATTAACATACAATCTTACAAAGAGCAATAGAACAAAAATATAGAATTCCATTAAAACAAAGTTATATAATTATAGAGTTCTATTATAAAAATGACCTTGAAATAACCTTGAATGCAACCTTTGAAAGTTCAAGGTCACACCATAATATTTACTCCAAAAATCAATTTTCCCAATATCAACTATTTATTATCTAATTATTTTAATTTGTTTCAAATATACCTACAATACTGTAGCCTGCGTCTATACACCAGTTCCCGATAGATGACTGAAGTTAAGCAACGAACAGCGAGGGTGTGCCATGTGGGTGTTCACGTGGTTTTGCGCCCCCGTGATGCTGGGTGAAATCGATGTGGGTAGCTGATTTACATGTTTCCAGCGAATGGAAGGTGAAACCCCCGTCTTGAATGACCAATAGATGTTAAAGAGACGTTAAGCCAAATTAAAAAAAAAAAAAATCTTTTCTATTTCTTATTTGAATTTTTTTTTTTCACACCTGACAGGTTCTGTTCCTCTAAACTGGACCTCTATAGGCAGGAAAATTAAGATTTGTAACCTCTCGGCGCAGGAAACCTCTAAAAGCAGCAAAATATGTCATGTTATTTGAATTCCTGTTTATTCAGGATACTGGCACCGGATAATGATGAGGACAATATGAGTTTACTACCTATTAAGTAGCGGTAGCGCTCCTCCCCGTCAAGTCAAAATAAAGCGGTAGCTACCGAGAGTATGATATGCGCCACAGCTTACATTGCCGATTTCAGCTACTTCCAGAGGAAAAATTACACACCTCAACCTCAGGATAAAAATCATTATTGCCTACGTAACTCGGAGACGAAGTATATAAAGTTGATATAGGCTTATATAGGCTCATGAAAAGTACACTTTTTTCTCATCGTCTGCTGCTGCTTCTTCTTTGATGTTGACGCACCTACAGCCAAAACTACTGGACCGACTTTGATGAACGATAGCTCATTTTTTTTCTCGCGAGTTGCAGATGTGCCCTTTGATCTTGTATTGTCCCTCAGCTGATGCTGCTTCAGCCCCAAATTTTCAAAACCCCTCAAAATTGGGGGTATTTATTTGATACCCGTTTTATCTATTTTCCGAACTAATGAACCGATATGGACCTGTGAAGTGTCATTTTAATCATCAAATCAAGCAGAAATACACAATAGGCATCAAAAATATACAGGGTGTAATTTATCTCATTTACAGGGTCTTATACCAGACAAATAAATTGTTAACAAGTGCATATTTTTCTTTAGTTAGGATTTCCTCGTATGATACATAATGAAATATTATTTTAACATTCAATTATTTATACCGGGTGTAACACATTGATTAATGATAGTTGACGATAGATTGATTTTCATCAATTTTGACTAAACATTTTTTTAAGTGTCATTTTAATACAGACAGAAAAACGTCCAGCGCCCTCAAGGAAATGATGGGTTGGACCTTGGTTTCTCCTTCTCCACCGGACGTTGTCTTGTTGGGGGTATACTTTGAAGAGTTATTCAGTTATGATACTTGTGTAAGATCTCTGTAAGATATACTTATCTAAGATCCTTTTACCATTATATAAATATATATTTTCTTGCTACAAAAAGTTATGAGATCCCCCAAAAAATACTACTGCGTGCTATAAAAATCGTTTGGGGTGGGGTCGGAATTTAAAGTCATTAGGTATTTCGAAGAAAGGAAGAGTGGATAGCGGGGCCCAAAATAGATTTCATATCTTTTTTGGGGTAATGACTTGGCGGGGAATTTTTATAGCACGCAATGGTATTTTTGGGGGGATTTTCATTATTGAAAATAAACTTATGACGTTTCAAGGTATGTAGTGTGGAACCCTATATGTATACCTATTTGAATGACTAATTTTTTACTCTCGATTTTTGGATTTTATGTATCAGAGGAAGCGTAAAATGTGTTTTTTTTTAGGGGGGGGAGTCGGTTTAGAAAAAAATATGTTAATGGATAGGATTTCAGTGGGAGTAAATAAGCTGAGTGAAAGAGACAATACGAAGAATTCAGTGATAAAATGGAAAACCGATACCGAGAAAATGAGAAGAGTGAAAAAAAGAAAAAGAGTGAGATTATAGGAGACAAGGCGGGACAGGTACAAGGGGGGATGTAATGGTGGAGGATGGGCTGCGGGTAGAGGGTGGAACGTCAGACAACCTTTCTGTCATCTTCATTATTTATTCGGTCCCCCCCCTCCATTTTGTTCTTCTTGTTCGTTCACCAAAGCCACCACCATCACAAATAGCCCGAAGGGTTTAAAATGATAATATTATACTTTCGAAAAAGAAAAGTAAAAATAAAGAAATACAAATACTGAGTGGTATAGGGCAATGTCTGATAATGCAGCAATCTCTTATAACCTGTTTTTTCCGTTCCCACATTGATCTTCTTCTATAACTTCACCCTTTCCAATTCTCTTTTGGGTCGGCGTTGCTTTTCTTATAATTCTAACATGCCCCAAAATTTGTGTTCAATGGCTTCCCTCTTTAGCTTTAGACTATGTTCACATGACCGCGCGGTAACCGCGCATTATCATATGAACAAAGGGTATGCCTCCGGGGAGAACCGTAGGGTCCCATAGTTGTGGGATTTTTGGGAATTTTTGTCGCGTGCGGCGTGACACATCGCGGGAAAAATCCCACCAACCATATTTTTATTTTTTCCACTTCTCTTTTGTTTTGTTTTTAACTTTTTATGTTTACTTGTTAGCTTTATTGACATTTTTTGACCCCCCTCGACGGGTTAGGAAACGTTTTTACGGCCATGCCTTTATTGCTTGAGCAAAATTTTTTTCCCCCAAAAGGGAAAAATATTGTGAACGTGGGATTTTTCCCTTGTTCGAGGACCCTACGGTTCTCCCCTAAGTTGGGCCCTATGAACAACTCGCTACAAGTTTGTAGAACTAGTACCGCGCGGTATAATGTTTACAATATACACTATTTCATTAGAGCTTTTGCCGCGCGGTACCGCGCGTTCATCTGAAAATAGCCTTAACCTTTCCTGGCATGGGAACCCTCTTACAGTATCCATGAAGATAACAATTTGCTGACATTTATCTTTGCTTTTAAGCAGAGTTTATTTTAAGGTTCCCAAATCAATATAAATTGATATGCTCCTATAAAACCATCTTATACAGTATGTCTCAGAAGTCCTGTCCGGTGCCCATAACTTTTGAACCGCTTGGACTTTATGAATTCTGTTTGTTTATAAGAAGGGCCCATGGCTATTCGAATGATAATAGTAGTATCTATTTTCGAACTCCGCAAGTGGCTTTTTCGACACAAGGTTTTGATTTCCCAGGAAATTTTAATGGACAACAAATTTTTTTTAAAAAAAAAAACAAAAGTGCCAATAAAATAAGGAATATTCCGATTTTAATTTTTTCAAAAAAAATATCAGGGGCGGAGCCAGAGCGGTTCAAATCGAAAATTTGTTACACCGTGTATAACAAAAATTTAATTGAATTTTGATGTAGAACTGGTAATGCACTGGTTAACCATCACCTAATTTTTTCTACTCAATTTTATGATTTTCAACATAAAATTGAGTTTTTTTTTTAAATCAGATATGGACAGGAGAAGAGGCAGGGCTGATGTCACTGTTAAGGATCGTTCGCACTAAGCAGTGACAGTTCCGGCAACATATTCCCGCTGACCGGGAACATTTTCCTTCAACTGCCAGGAAGAATATTTTTAGTTTTGCCGGGCGGATACTTTCCGGTCACGGTACTATCACTTGTCACTTCTTAGCGTGAATGATCCTTTGCTGTTCAATAGTATTGCCATCATATATTTTTTTGAAACTACGTCATCTCAACTCTCGCAATTCAAACATTATGTTTGTTGTCTTTCTGTCTGATTGAACTGACCATCTAGTGATTGATGACCGTATCTTTCAAGATTCTAATGTTTGAACCACCCCATATCGACCAAGTATCTTGTTGTACATCTCACTCAATTGTCGGTTTCCTATCTTTCAAGATTCTAATGTTTGAACCACCCCATATCGACCAAGTATCTTGTTGTACATCTCACTCAATTGTCGGTTTCCTATCTTGCAATGACTTTTTTTTTGTTCTATTGTGTTTTTCTTGAAAAATATCTTCCTATTTTTTATGGAACCTACGCCATTTTTTATCAGGGACAAAGTTTAAAAAGACTTGTAGTCTTTTTAAAAAAATATAAATCTCACACAGTATTTAACTGTTTTCTTGTGAATATTTACGAGCAAAAGATTTGAATAATTTACAAAATTAAGAATAGAAATATTTATGATTTTATTGCGAACAACATCCCATGTTTTGGATATCTTGGACGTACCTATCTTCTTTCTTACCTTTTACTCTTTCCTGGATATCTTGGAAGTATTTTCTTTCTTATCTTTTACTCTTTCCTAGATATATTGGAGGTACCTATCTTCTTTCTTACCTTTTACTCTTTCCTGGATAATTGTTACTTCCCTGCTGATGCCGGCTTCAATAGGTCTTTACCGTTGTTATTTCCCTGCTGTAACGAAAAATTTCCGGCCAAAACAAATTTTGAGGAACTCTTATGCAAAAATCAAAAATGTTATAAATTTGAATTTCGAAAAGCGCTGAATCACGTATTTCTTTATGGTAAACGGGAAACATTTTCAAGTTGTTTTCATATTTGGTATTACACTTTCAGGGGAAGTACCACGGAAGATAATAAGAACATTTTTGAAAAGTAAAATAAAAGTACTTTCGAGACAGACAAAAAAACCCAGTTGAGGCTTAGGCGCAGGGGCTCATATAGCCCTAAAGTGCAATCTAGCTCACGAATATACATACGAGTAGGTATTTAAAATATACTCAAAATGAGAAACGCTTTCGGAATCATAAATTTGTATCTATTTTAGATTTAAATCTCAAATTGACACTAATTTTAATTTTAAAGTCTTCCCAACGTTATATTCATCAATTTGGGGGGAAAAAATGTCCAAATTTTTTGCAAGATTACAATACTTATCTTCTTTAGGAAGAGGAAGTAAAAAGGTCGTCGGTCTTACCTTGAATGGAACTCATATAGCTGGTGTACGATTTCAAACATTGAAAAATACTAACTCGGTAAATTATACAAAGGCTCAATTTCAACTTGAAATAACTCAGTCCTGTTTTGAGTACAGATCTCAAATTAATTTCAAAATACCTACATTCATTTTCTTTTGCTTTTCATAAATTTACTATAAAAGTGGTGCCTACTTCTATTTAAAATTTCAAAATCGACCTCTCCTAAAAGTGTCACAAATTTGAAAACCACTAGAAAAAAATTTTCCTATGGAATAAAGAAATACTTGTTTCAGTGTTTTTTTCGAAATTACAATCAGTTCTACTCCCAAAATGGGTCAGTCATTGAATATTTTGGTTTTCGCCATATCTCTTCTCAAAGATAATATGTAACCGGGTTAGTTAACGGAATTAGTTTTACATCCAAATCAAAACGCCGTACCCGGGGGCCGTCCATAGGGTCCAGACCGCCTCCACCCCCCCGAAATTTCAATCGTCCTTTTTTAATGAAAATACTCTACTTTGCACGTGACCTAATAATATTAAAAAAAAAAAAAAACAGCAACAACAAAAACAATCATCATTTTTAGGAATAGTTCTGGCTTGGTAAGTTTCCTTTAGATGGACGCAAGACTGCGGATAGTTATTATTATTTTTTTTTTTTTCAAGTATGATTGTCGTCTCATGATAGTTACTCACATAAGAAACCAAATGATTGTCGTCCCATGATAGTTACTCACATAATAAACCAAATGATTGTAGTCTCATGATAGTTACTCACATAAGAAACCAAATGATTGTCGTCTCATGATAGTTACTCACATAATAAACCAAATTCTGTGTGCGAGATTGGGGTTTTTACTTTCTTCAAACTAACTAAAAGTTTAATCTCTTGAATTAGAAAGTTGTACTTTCAACTCCAACCACAATAAATTATCAGAAATGAACTTGTAAAATAAAATAATGAATAATGTTTAAGAGTTAAGATTCCCCCCTCCCCCCCCCTTCCTTTTACTCTTTCTAGAATGCAATTTTTTCCATTACTGGATTTTTCGTCTTTTTCTTCGACCTCGCCGTCTCTAGCATCGTCTTCCATATCTTAATTTCTACTGCTTGTGGTCTTCCCCATTTCTCTTATCCAGAGTATAAGTTTTACTTCCAAGGGTCATAACCACAAACAAACTATGTTTTGTTTTTACGAGGGATCTACAGCTACGTGGACGATCCGAGACCTAACAAAGATGAAGGGGGAATATAAATTCCCAGCGTGTCTTATTTTGCAGCATAATCTCCCTTTAGTTCAATGCACTATTTACCTACAGAAATGATACCAAAAGTTGTCATTTCTATGCCCTTCAATATGTAGTTAGTATTTCCTCACAGTCAAAAGACCCTAAAACAGCCGAACTGATCACATCATCACTCTCATACTTTTCCACGCAGTTTATATTTTAGTTTTGAAAATTAATAATCGTCACTATGGGCCAGATCTGGACTGCAGTGTAGGGATGGGCTGGTCATCCACGAGTCGATCATCTTTTTGAAATAAGTCTTCAAAGAGTCGACTTACGAGTAGCTTTTTTTTTTTGCTGTGTGATAAAGATAATAAAGGGAGAAATATTTTTCCGGGTGTTTGTTGTTTACTGAAGGAAAATGTTCTTTTATTCTGGTGACGATTGATTGTGATGTCTTTTTAATGTATTCGCTGAAGTTGGGGACGTTTATTTATTAGATGTCCCTTTTGTCAATTGGTTTTATTATGTCTTTCTGATTAAATAAGCCGTTTTTGAAAATTGTCACTCGATGCGAGTCGAGAGTCGACTCATATTTGTGAGTCGAGTCATCCCATCCCTACTGTAGTGTGGGGCTGAGCTATCTCAGTGACGCCACACTCACGGACAGAGGCGTAGTCATGGAGGAGCTTAAACACATCTTATAAATCTACTCAGAAACTGAACAAAATTTAAATAATCAAAATATTTGGATAATTTATCTCGTATTATCATTAGACGGTGTAAGACATGTAAACTTATTGCAATGCATTAACCCTTTGGATAATTTGTCTCGTATTATCATTAGACGATGTAAGACATGTAAACTTATTGCAATGCGTTATCCCTTTGGATAATTTATCTCGTATTATCATTAGAAGATGTAAGACATGTAAACTTATTGCAATGCGTTAACCCTTTGGATAATTTATCTCGTATTGTCATTAGACGGTGTAAGACATGTAAACTTATTGCAATGCGTTAACCCTTTGGATAATTTATCTCGTAATGTTGTTATTGATGATGATGATAATGTTGTTGTTGTTGTTATTAATGATGATGATGATGTTGTCAACAACATCGTTGTTGTTATTGATGATGATAATGTTGTTGTTATTAGCGATGGTGTTGTTGTTGATGATGATGATAATGTTGTTGTTGTTGTTATTATTATTAATGATGATGAGGATGATGTTGTCAACAACATCGTTGTTGTTATTGATGATGATAATGTTGTTGTTATTAGTGATGGTGTTGTTGTTGATGATGATGATAATGTTGTTGTTGTTATTATTAATGATGATGATGTTGTCAACAACATCGTTGTTGTTATTGATGATGATAATGTTGTTGTTATTAATGATGATGTTGTTGTTGATGGATGATGATGATGATGATAATAATGTTGTTGTTGTTGTTATTAATGATGATGATGTTGTCAACAACATCGTTGTTGTTATTAATGATGATGATGTTGTCAACAACATCGTTGTTGTTATTAATGATGATGTTGTTGTTGGTGGTTATGATAGGTTACACCTCACAATATTAAATAAGTCATAAAAAATAATGAAATTTCGGGTGGGGTCTGGACCCCATGGAGTCCCCCCTGGGGTACGGCCTTGTTCCTATTGACACTTTTAACGATTGTTTCCTAACAGAAACAACACTGGTTTCTCACTCTGCCTAATCTCCTAAATCTTAAATTCGTGCCTGCTTCTACATTTGCCGAGACAATATTCTCAGTATTTGTAAGAATATTTTTTAGATTATATAAAATGTGCATCACTCAAAAAACCTTAAATTTACATTTTTATTTATTTTCTTTCGAGAAGAACAACATCAATTCTGAACAAAGAATAATGATATACTGTGTCAAAATATAAATTGTGTTTTTGTGTCAACCGGTGTTTTGTAGTCGCTGAGGGGGCCAAGCTATAGTTTCATTAGGTGACGGTCCTATGTCCGTGTAAATACAGAAGGTTTGGCTTTAGGAAAGGTTTGGCTTTAGGAAGGGCATCCATTCTGAACAAGGAATAATGATGTACTGTGTCAAAATATAAATTGTGTTTTTGTGTCAACCGGTCTTTTGTGGTCGCTGAGGGGGCCAAGCTATAGTTTTATTAGGTGACGGTCCTATGTCCGTGTAAATACAGAAGGTTTGGCGTTAGGAAGGGCATCCATTCTGAGCAAGAAATAATGATGTACTGTGTCAAAATATAAATTGTGTTTTTGTGTCAACCGGTCTTTTGTGGTCGCTGAGGGGGCCAAGCTATAGTTTCATTAGGTGACAGTCCTAAGCCCGTGTAAATACAGAAGGTTTGGCGTTAGGAAGGGCAATACTGTGTCAAAATATAAATTGTGTTTTTGTGTCGACCGGTCTATTGTAGTCGCTGAGGGGGCCAAGCTATAGTTTCATTAGGTGACGGTCCTAAGCCCGTGTAAATACAGAAGGTTTGGCGTTAGGAAGGGCATCCATTCTGAGCAAGGAATAATGATGTACTGTGTCAAAACGTTGTTAGCGGCCAACAATATATTACACTTCAACCTTTAGATGTATTTTTGAATTTCTTGTATGTAATTGATATGAACAGGCACCAAATTTCAAGTTCTTGCTCTTTCCATTCTGGTTTTAGTCAGAACCAACTAAAAGTGGCCTTCAGCCTCTAATCTAGCTATTACCGTTCTCATTTTAAGCAGGATATGCGAAAACCGATAAAAAACGGCATAAAACCTCCAACGGTGTATTCGATTTCCACTATAAGCTTATTTTGCGCTTATGGTAAAAGCTGACATACGTATCAAATTTCAAGTCTCTAGCACTTGCCGTTCTTGAGATATCTTGTTCACAGACAGACGGATAGACAGACAACACACGGAACAATGGCTGAAACTCGAGATTTGGCCTCTGGGGACCTCAAAACGTGTTTTGGCATTGAAAACTCGAAATCGAAAATTTCAGCCAAATACAATACTTTCATTATTATGGGATAAGGAAAGTACAAATAGAAACAGGTTGTCGAAACTATTTTGTTTTGGGATGGATATCGATTAGACGATTAATCGTCATAATTCATATTTCTTGAAAATATTCGATTAATTTTTAATCGAATTCAGTAAAATCGATTAATCGGATGATCGATGTTTTTTTCACTCTTAAAATAATATTTTAAGTCACTGTCAACATTACAGATTTTCCCTGCTTTCTCGTCATATACAGACTACATTGTATGAATTTTTCCGCAAAAAAAAAAAAAGAAAAAAAAATGTTGCAAGTTCGAAGATAACAACTTAGAAGTGAATTCCTAACATTTTGAAAAGTTATGTGATACGCCAAACATTGTTCAACTCCACGTGGTTCCAAATAGGGGAAAATTATTTTAGGTTTAGGGTGGCTCAAAAAACAAGAATGTTTTAGGTTCATTATTTTAAATAGTGAACCTTTGAAATCGTCGGGAAAAAAAACCCTCAAAATTTTAAATTTTTCGTTTCTAGGCAATCGACGTAGCTTGTTGAATCCAAAAATCGAATAAAAAAAATCCTGCAAAATTTAACTACGAACTTTTTTTTCCCTAATATCGACTCTTGAAAACTTGTGCGTGTTTGTGTGTGTGGGGGGGGGGGGNGGGTGGGGTACTTACAAAAAATAATCACTATGGAATGGAACATGAATGGGTCCTTGATGGGGTAAAAGTAAAAACATTTGGGCTCCTAGTCGTCACGGTATGTGATTTGTGTGACTGAGGGTTACGAAAAGTTTCAGTACACAATGGAACCTAAATATCAAATTTCATCCAAATCGGTCAAAAGCCCAGTTCATGGCGGACATATACGTATTTTTACTTTCCTTATCCTATAAAAAAGGAAAGTATTGTAATGTTCTGAAAATTTCCATGTCGAGTTTTCAATGCCAAAACACGTTTTGGGGTTCCTAGAGTCCAAATCTCGAGTTTCAGCCATTGGTCCGTGTGTGTGTCTGTCTGTCTCTGATCAAGATATGTCAAGGAGGGCAAGTGCCAGGGACTTGAAATTTGGTATGTATGTCAGTTTTATGCCATGAACGCAAATTAAGCTTTTGGTGGAAATCCAATACACCCTTAGCGGTTTTATGCCGCTATTTAGTGATTTTCGCATATCCTGCTTAAAATGATAACGGTAATCGGTAATAGCTAGAACTTTAAACTTGGTGCCTATTCATATCAATTTCACACAAATAATTGAAAAATACAACTTAAGTTGAAGTGTAATATATTGTTAGCCGCTAATTAGCGGTTGAAGGCCGCTTTTTGGCGGTTCCGCCTAAAACCAGAATGGAAAGAGCTAGAACAGGAAATTTGGTGCCAATTCATATCAATTTTATATAAGAAATTGAAAAATACAATTTAGGTTGAAGTGTAATATATCACAGAATTTCCGCTATGGGGACTTCAAAACGTGTTTTGGCATTGAAAACTCGACATCGAAATTTTCAGCCCATTACAATATTTTCTTCTTTTTTTATAGATAAGGAAATTCGTGTGATGTTCACAGCAGATTTTATTCGATTTTTAGATTCTAAATGTAAAATATAAAATTTGGAGGGGGTTCAAAGGATAATTTCCGTGGTCTGAATTCACATAATATCACTATATTCCTCTATAATAATTAATATCCACAAACCTCAATACGAAATTAACAAAAGTGTCCCCATCCTGGCCTTGACTAAATCTGTCACAGCTCTAGTGACCTGATTTGAGTTAACATCTAAGTATTAAGCTCGAATGATTTCATATTGGGGTCATACAATTGATGTCCTCCCCTACCGATCGTATCTTTCCGTCTTGTCAAAATAAGTATCGAGGACGGACAAGTCCAGGACGTGTCGACACTCCTGTATGCCGATCTGAACCGACGGGATCACTTCCTTATTTCCACAATCTCAAATTAATCATAAATACAATTTATAAACTGAATACTGGGTACTCTGGGTAGCATTGACTAATGAAATCGAGGAAAGAGTAAACTTACAACATCGGTTGAATCTGATTTAGAACGTTCGCCATTTTTTGTATCATTTTCATCGTTCATCAATGGCGAGCAGTGACCAGACAGTCATGCAAGGCCGTACCTAGGGGGGTCAAAGGGGTCCAGACCCCCCCGAAATTTCATTAGTTTTTATATGTATAACTTATGAAATATTGTAAGATGTAAAAAACTGATCATCACCACCACCAACAACAACAACAACAAAAACATCATCAACAATAATATCATCATCATCAACAATAACACAATAACAACAACAACAATTATATCATCATCAACAACAATAACAATAACAACTATATCATCATCAACAACAAAAACTACGATATCACCTTCCATGATCATCATTTTTAGGAGTTAGTCCTGACTTGGCTGTCAATCCTTCGCATTGACAGCCCTGCAGTCATTTTTACTTGTGGTGTTCGACTGTATGTTTACACGTAGGGTGTTTGCGAAGCACAAGACAGCTTAATTACCTCTGCTTTCGTTATGATGGTGATGGCTGGGTTTACGCACTGGCACTACCTGGAAAGATTACTACATAAATATAACAATTCTAGCCGAGGGCCAACAAAACCTTTTCGGTAAACTCTAATCAACCTGTTGAATTCAGAACATTGAATTATAAGGATCTTCTCCTTACAACAAATTTATGCAGCCAAACTCCTTGAGTATATATAAAGGATACTATCCTTAAATTCCTTCGCAAGGAAGATTTATTCCTTGATTAATTCAGCTTAAAATAAAAATGCCTCGTTAGATTATATGGCCATGCCTCGATTTATTTTTCAAGAATAATCCTACATTAGTTTCTTCAGGTGTCTCAGGAAATGTGGCGGTTTTAGGTTTCCAATATCTTCTTTTTTCAAGAATTGCCCAATTTTCTCCTCCTGTGGAGAACATAGCCTCTTGAAACTTCATGTGTGGATAAACGATAACGTCCTCAACTTCTATTTGCAAACCATAGTTCGGGATGATGTGAAGAGATGAATTTGGGAAAAATAAGAATTTAACTCTGGAGTATTATTTCAGAGCCATGCCTCGACGAGAAATCGTACCCTCAATTAATTATCCATCGGAGACAAAATGGAATCAAATGCAAATACTTATGGGAAAAAGGCGAACAATCCTTGTCGTATCAAAGCATTGCCGCTCTAATGCCTGTTTTTGACCTCCTGCTAAATCAATGTTCAATGTTTAGAGACAATAGATGTCTTGTTTTTGACCTCCTACTGAATCAATGTTCAATGTTTAGAGACAATAGATGTCTTGTTTTTGACCTCCTGCTAAATCAATGTTCAATGTTTATAGACAATAGATGTCTTGTTTTTGACATCCTACTGAATCAATGTTCGATGTTTAGAGACAATGCATGTCTTGTTTTTGACCTCCCGAATCAATAATGATCCGATGTAACCTGCATAGTGGGAAGATTTTTTTTAAAAGATTGAGGTCCAGATTGGATCAGCTATTTTGTACCGAGCCGCTTCTGCCCTGCTCATGAGTCCTTCCGCTTCGTCCTCCTATAAAGTAATAAGATGATTAATGGCGTTTGCAATATTATTACCAGCTTCATATTAATATTGTATTTCCCATATTGCACATCCCCCCTCCCCCCAAACACCTTCCTTGGAGGTATTTGAAATCTGGCTGTGAGATATTCCGTACATACTTTACTTTCAATTTACGTTCCAAGTAGTTGTATAGGTTTTATGAGGGTCTAAGAATGGTTTGTTCTAACCTTTGCTGTGAGATCTAAGAGGCTCCAGATAGATTAAATTTTATACATTAGGTAGGTAACCACATTTAGTTTGCTACATGCTACCCAATCTAATTTGTTAAATAGAGTTAATTTCTACTCTGAACACCGTAGAGTCAACATCGGCCTGACGATGATAGTCTGAGTACTATATATTGAAATCAGGGCGGATTTAAAGCTATATCTTGAGAGGGGACGATGAAGCACTTTTGGAGGGGATACTTCCGGCACAGGGAGTCGGAGGGGGGCCTCCGACGGGAAATTTTTGAATTATTAGGAGTAAAAAGTGGAAATCTTTCATACACAAGTGACTGATATACTATAACATTTTTAACATCATGCAATTTGCCAATGGAAATCAAGTTAACCTGAGATGAGCTTTACGTACATTGCGAAATGTCCGACGTGCCTAGCCGGCGCATGCGCGGATGTGACATGTAGTTAGTGGCTGGGAATAGCGGCATTTTTATTGTCCCTGACAGTTTGTAAAATGTAAAATAAACTTTGTTCTTGGGCCAGCTGATGTAAACAAGATAGAGTATTGACAAGGGGAGTGCGGGACGTTGTTATGACATTATATTATATCTGGAATGTTTTATTTTGAATTTATAAAATCATTATGTCAGATTGTATTTATAAAATGTAGAGTATTTAGATCAGAATGAGAAAAACATTTACGCCACAATTTATTTAGTGGATTAAAACTGCATAAATCAGTGGTTCCCAAACTGGGGGGGGGGGCGTGAAGGCAAGCCAAGGGGGGCGCGAGACCAGTTGAATTATTATCATTTAGTTAAAATATAAACGTACACAATTTTTTTACAAAGGCAATTTTATTGAACATAATGTTTAGAAAATTTGAATGACAGCATTCAGCAACATCCACATCCACACTAATATATAATTGCGAAAGTAACTCTGTCTGTCTGTATGTATGTTGAGTAGGGGCGTGGGAACAAAAAGTTTGGGTACCCCTGGTATATATATTCAACTTCATCTTGCCAAAGAGGGGGGTGCCCCCGTCCGCCCGTGATTGAAAGCGGTACCAATTAATTTTTTAGAATCGATATTGTCTTTTTTTAAATAATTTACTAATTGATTTAGTTGTGTTAATAAGAGCTAACTGATTTCATCCCCTCCTGAGAACATCATCAGAGATAATGTTTGAGAAATTAATAATCTGATAAATATTGGGATGTCTCTCATGTAGAGAGAGAGATGTTAAATAGAGTTAACTGTGGTCTCATCCTCTCTTGAGTACATCATCAGAGCTAATGTTTGAGAAATTAATAATCTGATGAAATATTGGGATGTGTCTCATGTAGAGAGAGAGAGAGATGTTAAATAGAGTTAACTGTGGTTTCATCCTCTAAATCTGATGAAATTTTGGGATGTGTCTCATGTAGAGAGAGAGATGTTAAATAGAGTTATCTGTGGTTTCATCAGTACATCATCAGAGCTAGTGTTGGAGAAATCGTGTTAAGTTCAAAATGCTCATTTGCTTCAAGCTGTTTGTTTAAAATTAACCACTTCCCACGGGATTATTAGTATCCAGGGTGTCGTAAAGGTATAATTTATAGAAGTTTTCTGATCTGTGGTGTATAATTCTATGCCTTTGAAGTTATAAGGCTGTTAAAGGTAAATTAGTGGATTCAATGGACATAAATATAAAACTTGTATACCTACATATTCCGAGTGTTCAGCATTATTGATTTATGAGATACCTACTGAGAAATGTTCTTTTATTCTGGTGCCTCCACAAGAAAAGTTTTTGTTATTTATACTAGAAAGATCTGGTACAATAGGACCTGAATAAACAGGAATTCTAATAACATGACATATTTTGCTGCTTTTAGAGGTTTCCTGCGCCGAGAGGTTACAAATCTTCATTTTCCTGCTTATAGAGGTCCAGTTTAGAGGAACAGAACCTGTCAGGTGTGAAAAAAAACTTCAAATAAAAAATAGGAAAGATTTTTTTTTTAATTTGGCTTAACGTCTCTTTAACATCTATTGGTCATTCAAGACGGGGGTTTCACCCTCCATTCGCTGGACACTTGCAAACCAACTACCCACATTGACCTCACCCAGCCTGGGTTGGTCCGGAAAAAGGCCAGCATCAGGAGGGCGCGCACCCTCGTGGACACCAACATGGTACAACCTCGCTGGACGTTGCTTAACTTCAGAGATCGAATATATTCAACTTGCCATGGACGCTGGCTTCATGGAAGTTTGTTCTACAGTCAAAAGATTTTTTTCCATTTCTGTCGAAATGTGACTACCATGAAGTAATGTGAAATCAGTACAGGTGTAAAAAAAAAAAAAAAAAATGATTTAAGCATGTGATTGGTTCTTGGCTCCTGTTTTTTGCGGGCGGACTTTACTTTGCAGACACTCTGTAACATACTATCTACAAATTATGAAATATGAAAATAACAAAGTTGTAATTTTGTACTTTGTACCCCCCTTGGCAATGCACGTAATTGAATAGAGGTTGGCAATCCTATGGTTTTATACAATAATTAGTTTTTGTATGAAAAAATAGAATTAATTGCATTGAATCTTTTTTAAAAAAAACCTTTCAGATATTCGATGTCGTGTTTTGAATGTCCATTGTCCAAGTACGCAGAGTCCAAACCTTTCGAAGTTCATCATTAAGTTAGATAAAAGCTAAACAACTGGTTTGCAGTCCATGAAGACTACTTTGTCTCAGGAATGAATTGATGTATAGGGTGGTTTCCTGTTGCCTTCCCTATTCCCTCTGATATTAATACCTTTCATTCTGCTTTTATAAAACGATATGTAGAAATAATGAGAACGAAGCTTACATTATATTTTAACACCATCAGCTGGACTCGGGCCGTGAGGAGGTCACTTGCCTGTGAAATGTCTTTGAATAAGTGAGATTACCTCTGGTACATATTACCCAGAAATATCCCTCCGAAGTCCACAGAGCTCAAATACCGATTTTAATTTTTTTGTTCCTTTTGTGTGCCTGTTTGTAAACTATACAGGGTGTCCCAAAAGTCTGAGACCACCTGAGTATCATTTGAACGGCTTTATGTGGAGTTTTGAAATTTTGCATGGTATTAATTCCCAAATTAAACCACCTGATGGTGTGACCAATTTTTCAGGGGCGGGTCCCATGTGGCCCCAGGGGCCCTAACTTTTGTTTTTTAAATACGAACCCCCATCTTGTAATACATTTTCAGATAGAAAATAGAATTAGAAGTACTTTGCAAGAAAATTTACACGTCTAGCGTGTTTGGTTTCAAAATGGCGGCCATTTGAAATTTCCAAGATATGACTTCCAGGAGTGTCTAAAACTTTAATGTCACATATTGTTCATATACCATCATATGCATACTAAATTTCAAGTCTCTGATCGAAAGGATTACTGAAAACCGCCAAAAAGGGACAAAACAACCAACGGTATATTCGGATGGAATCCGGCCCCTGGCATGTCCTCCAATAGTGGCAAATACATATCTAAAGAGAAAAATATTATTGAACACATGTAAATAACATATTATCCAAAAATTTAAATAATGAAATGCCAGCGTCTATTGGCACATTGAATACACCAGTTCCGGTTCGATCACTGAAGTTAAGCAACGCCCAGCGAGGTTGTAACATGTAGGTGTTCAAGTGGGTTCGCGCCCTCGTGATGCTGTGGCTATTTTTCCGCCCCAACTCAAGCTGGATGAGGTCAATGTGGGTAGCTGGTTTGCAAGTTTCCAGCGAATGGAAGGTAAAACCCCGTCCCGAATGACCAATAGACGTTAAAGAGACGTTAAGCCAAATTAAAAAAAAATAATGAAATGCTCCTTTATACCTCTCCCTCTCTGCTTGTAGAGTGTGCATTACCCACAGCTTGTACCAAGCAGGTACTGAGTTCAATACCTGGTCGTGTCGAAAATTTAAAAAAAGTTTTTTGTTCGCTTACTCGAGAGATTAATAATACAAATAAATATAGATTTACATTTTTATATAAGGCACAAAAAAGGTCGTACCAGGTACCATGGGTTTCAATTTCATTTGAGTAAACCATTAAAACTATATAATATACCTACTCCCATCTACTATATTACTAGAGCGTTATTATATTCAATTCTATGCAAACAGACTTTTGCTCTTTTATTTCATTTTCAGCCTTTGCTTACTTTCGCATTCGCTTCAATTTCAGTTCATTTTCCAACCTTTGAACAGAAAGGCGTAAAAGTGATCGTTATATTTTTATTTTCCTCAAAAAGAAAAAATAAATTTGAAAATTTACGAGTGTTTTTTTTTTTTTNGAATAAAATGATAACCAAAGTCAGGGAGAAAAAATTCCCCTCTTTTAATAGAGAAAAAAATGGAAATACATAATATACCCAACGACCCCGGGCCCCGGTCCACACTTCTTCCTTGTGAAATGATACAACACACAAGTTTACATTTTACTTTCTTTATTATTGTCATTACTTTACAACTTTCTTTTCATTTTAAAGACTTTTTTTTTGAAGGAAAAAGGGAAAAAAAAAAAAAAAAAAAAAAAAAAAAAAATAAGCATGGTCTTGTTGAGGAGTTTACAGAACAATAAGTGGAATTTCCAATATGAAAGAAATTATTTTTGCGGACATATACATACAGGGTGTAACATAATTCGATGTCAAATCGGTTACTGTTAATACCAAATATTCTTGAGACCAAAATAAGATGATTTCACTCTATGAAGCCATGTCCGAAAATGTTTCCCCTCCAAGCTACAGAGCCTAGAATTGGGAAAAGATGTCGCTTTTTCCTCAATTACTTTGGTAACCTAAAGTTATGTGGCACTTATATGCGAAAAGTTTGGTTATGATCTGAGTTTCCGGCGCAGAGATATGGGGCTCGCGCAATACACTCAGAACTCTTCGATGATCGCTGGGATTAGATTTTTTTTTTTTTTTTTTTTTTTTGTTAGAAAAATTTCAGTTTTCATTTCGAAAAAATTAAATGAAAGGCTAGAAAACGGTCGTGAGAAAAAGGAGATTGCGACTTCAAGAACCCGCGCAACACGGAACGGATTAAACAATTTATTTTCTCAACACTGACCTTGTCATTGTTGGCATTTTTCTAAAAAAATGTTCGAGGTGGTCCGAAAAGGAACAGGTTTTATAGAATGAAATCATCTTATTTTGGGATCAAGAATATGTGGTTAACGGATTGACATCGAAATTTGTTACACCCTGTATAAAAAGATGAGTACTATGCAATAAGATTAGTAGTTACCTCTCTGTGGCTCCCTGCTGGCACCCTAAGATATTCTAGCTTTTGAGTAAGCATAAAGATAATGGGGAAATCATTTTTTACACAAGCTCACCATCTTCTAATTATATTAGTAGGTACTAGCTCCCCGTGCTTCGCTACGGTTACAAAATTCAACAACAATTTCGAGATCGCGAAATTAAATCTTCTCAATTTTATATTTTTGGTGGAACCAGCCCCAGAGTGACTACGGCTCCTATTTAGAAAATTCAATATTTTACTCAAAGATATTACTTTTTGCACTGCGGAACACCTTCGTATAAAATTTCAGCTTTCTCTCTCATCCCGAAGTGATACTTCTTAACTATGATTTTTGGTGGAACCAACCCCCAGAGTGAGCATCGCTCCTAGTTAGAAAATTCAATATTTTACTCTAGTTTATTACTTTTTGTACTCCGGAACACCTTTCTATCCAATTTCAGCTTTCTCACTGATCCCGAAGTGGTACTTCTCAATTCTGAATTTTTGGTGGTGAAAACCGTCCATAAATCGGGGAGAAACCGGAAATTTTATATTTTTTATGGGGTCCTTATGTACTTTTTTGGGGGGGTCTATTCTCGGTAATTTTTCGTTATCTGTTTTAGTCTGCCCAGAAAAAAATTGCAAAAAGACCCACTAAATAACGTCATTTTTGGCGGTAACTTGCCCCCACTTGAATTTTATTTTTTTTCCTTTCTTATTACGCACCTACACACTAAGTGTGCCAAGTTTCAAGTATCTACGTTTAGCCATCGTGGATCTAAGTTGATTATCAGTCAGTCAGTATACCAACTGGGCTTTGCGTGTTATAAGTATAGATATATCCTAATCATTTTGTTTTATTATTTTAAATAATGAACTTTTGGAGTCGTCCCGAAAAAAAAATTACCCCCCCCCCTCCTTCAAAATTTGATATTATACGTTTCTAATTATATTATTATAGCAATGTTAAATAGAGCGGGAATTTTCCTTTTTATGAGATAAGGAAAGTAAAAAAGAAGAATATTGTACCTAATCGGCAGAAATATTCGATGTCAAGTTTTCAATGCCAAAACACTTCCGCTAATTTCCCAGGTAGGGATTCGTCAAATACTGCTAACGATAAATTTCACTTTAATTAAAGGATGAAATCCAGTAGACTCCGTCTTATATTGTCATTTCTCTAATCGGAGACCTGGCATCTGTTTTTCCTGCTTTATCATCAATCTATCATTTGCCATCCCCGAAAGCGACGAATAATTATTTTAATAGCGCTTAAAACAAAGTTTCAATTTCTTGTGGGAAACTGTGAAGAAAAACGATTTCCCATCTTTACAATCTATTATACTTACATACCGAGAGTTAAACTTCAAACAAGAAAATTGTTCCAAAATAGTTGGTTGGAAAAGTTTTGAAAAGAAAATTTCATTGCAAATAGTTTTCCCTACCTTTGCAAGGAGAATAACTTTTTATTACATATTAGGTTGTTGAAGATAATTTTAAGGTATCTTGGTGTCTCTCCTGCCTGCCTTTGCAAGGAGAATAACTTTTTATTACATATTAGGTTGTTGAAGATAATTTTAAGGTATCTTGGTGTCTCTCCTTCCTGCCTTTGCAAGGAGAATAACTTTTTAATACATATTAGGTTGTTGAAGATAATTTCAAGGTATCTTGGTGTCCCTGCTTTCTGCCTTTGCAAATGTGGCTCGATCCTACCTAAATGACAAAATTCCTGAGGCTTCTTATTGCAGGGGAGAGTGAATCAACATCACTTGTTGCAACTGCTCATACTACTGCACACTTGCCAACAGCCATATAATAGGCTTTTCCTTGAACGGTTGTGGGAAAGCAGCAAAGCAGCCGAAAATAAGGATATGCTTGAAATTACAAAACCTTGTGATCTTTTGGAACATGTGCTTTGGAGCTTTTTAATTCCATCTCCAAAGCTTTGGTTCTTGAGATAAAGGATAGACGCGCGGGGGTGTACTTCAGGGAAATAATTAGTTTCGTCATTCAAAGTGAAAACGTTGAGTTCGCTCTAAGCACACTGCCTCATGGAAATGCCAGGGATAAAGTTTTTTATAGCTCAAAAATATAAAAAATATGTCGCAAGCGGGCACCTATCTTGAAACATAAAATATCAAATTTTGAGGGAGGGCGGAATTTTTGTTATTCAACCAATTTTACTTCAAATAGTTCATTATTCAACCAATTTTACTTCAAATAGTTTACTAATCTAGCAATTGAATAGCTGTGGATATAGAGCTAAACAGGTGATAGCATTACAAGGTATTTGTTAAGTGTGACTTTGGATGAGTGATATTGGTGTGCATGTTGAAAATACTTTTGAATGCTATGAGACCAGTGGCGTACCTAGGGGGGGGCGGGTCGCCCAAGGCGGCAAAACGATCCTCACTGTTCCGTGAGATAAAGAAATGATCCTAAAAAAAATTGTATTAGTGAAAAATTGAGTTTTTCATTCATAGAAAGATTACGTTAAAATTGGCTCTCAATTTTTTATGAAGAATGAATTTTTTGTCTGATCTATATAATCTCGAAACATTACAAACTTATAAAAAAATTTCCATCACAATTGAAAAACTCAAATGTTAACTTTTCTCTCTTTAATCGCTGCCAATGTACATATTATATCCTCGTAATCCAACATTGCACCAGTTTCATTTTCCATTCAAACAATTGCAAGATTTGTTAATTTACTTTGACTCATGGTTGATCTCTAGTAAGATTTAATCAATTTGAGTTTCAAAACTATCGATAGTATCGATCGTTCTCATACTATATATTCGACCAAGTATTAGCGATTGTTTAGTGACGTACGAATATGTACGTGAGTTAATATTGAAATAAAGCATGAAAATTGTTAAAAATAATTTGTTACAGAACTTAATCTACGGAGTTTGGATGACAGGAAACGTGTAAAACCATGGAGGGGGGGGGGGGGCGAATCATTCTTTACCCCGAGCGCTCAATGTTCTACGTACGCCACTGTATGTTACTCACAAAAATTGTAAACTTCATTAATTATATATTTTTTACACAGCGATGGTGTCCAGTCTAGGCTTGGTTTATTGGATCCCAGTCTAAGTTTTTCTACAAAAATCTTTCCATTTTCTTTCTATCCAAACGCCCCAGTATAATCGTACACTTTAGGTACTACAAGAATTTGTACCTTTGTATGGGGGCGGGGAGGAGGAGGGGGTAATTAATTAAATAAATAGCTCGAGTTTTATGATTATTATTTTGTGTTGTTTTAAAAAGTAACATTAACAATTTAAATTGCTCGCTCTATTAAAATTCATAGTTTTAGTGCGCAATTAGAAAAAGATGTGCTTTGCAATATAAAAAGAAAGTGTGAATATAATAATGATACAGCTAATATTCACACCATTGTATGCATAAAATAAGATGTAAACCGTACATAGTGGGGGTTGTTGAATGAGAAGGTATTACGAATTAAGACTTCGCCTCTGGTTTTCAAATTAAAACTTTATATTTCAATAATAACAGTGAGATTTTCTCAATAAACCAAACACCTCAGTTATTTCTAAATACTAATGTTTTATCAGAAAAGATGAATAGAATTGAAAATTTATACTTTGCGGTCAATCGATATCTTTTGTCAAAACTTACCTGAGATTTTTACTCTCCTTGTCCTAAAAAAGGTATTGGAATGACCTGAAATATTCGATGTCAAGTTTTCATTGCCAAATAGCGTCTTGAGGTTTCCAGAGCGCAAATCTCCAGATTCAGCCATCTGCACGTGTGTGTTTTTAGCGGGTTTAATTAAACCCGCCTAAAAAGTGATCGTTAAGAGCTAGAACTTGAAACACACCTTTGGTTGAAGTTCTTTTTAAAGAAATAAACCTTTGTTATCAGCAAAATGTTGTCGGTTTCTTGAATCCAGGTTGATCCAGGTTTGACTGTACCCAGCATAGCTTTTTGTTTAGTAAGCCATAAAGTATAATTGTTTCCTAGAAATGTATCTGTAATATTTATATTCCCAAAAAATTTTTTTCTAAATATGAGAATAATTCTTAACATTTTTTCATTAAATCAATAAAATATTAATTTAATTATAATTGAAATAGTGATATAACCTCGTCAGAGTGTAATCGAGCTGACTGAATACCATGAACCTATTCTATAATACATTACTAGTGCTGATCGAGTTGTGTTTGTTATCCAATGTAACCATATTTGTGTGGACATCGCCTGCCAGTGTACGAAAAGGTAAGACTTGAGGATTGATGAGATAGATATTTCCAGTCAGCATTTGAACAGGTAAGAAGAGATGACTCATAAAGTCGTAGATATTTCCAGTCCGCATATGGACAGGTAAGAAGAGATGACTCACAAAGTCGTAGATATTTCCAGTCCGCATATGAACAAGTAAGAAGAGATGACTCACAAAGTCGTAGATATGTCCAGTCCGTATATGAACAATTAAGGGGAGATGACTCACAGAGTCGTAGATATTTCCAGTCCGCATATGAACAGGTAAGGAAAGATGACTCACAAAGTCGTAGATATTTCCAGTCCGCATTTGAACAGGTAAGTAAAGATGACTCACAAAGTCGTAGATATTTCCAGTCCGCATATGAACAGGTAAGGAAAGATGACTCACAAAGTCGTAGATATTTTCAGTCCGCATTTGAACACTTAAGAATCGTTCATTCTTGACACATCAAGTGATTGGTAAATCACTCGAGAACGAAACAATTATAGATCAACTTGTGAAGTTATATACTTCTTTAGGCGCGTTATGAAAAAAAGACGAGAGTGAAATTTTAAGATGCGCGCGCATGTATTTCACAAAATTATCAGGGATGAAGAAGTTAGTTATGAAAAAATGATGAAGATGAAGTTAGTTATGAAAAAATGATGATGAAGTTAGTTATGAAAAAATGATGATGAAGTTGGTTATGAAAAAATGATGATGAAGTTAGTTATGAAAAAATGATGAGAGTTAAATGTTAAATTTAAATATTGTATTTTCTCATTCTATATCCATATTAGAACATTGCATTCTATATCCATAGAACAGTGGCTAGGCCTCTGTTTCATAGTTTCCCGGGTGCGGTAGTATGTTTTTTTTTTTTTTTTTTTTTTTTTTTTTTTTTTTTTTTTTTTTTTCAATAAACTGCTGTCTAAGAAACAAGAGATTTCTCCTTAAAAAGGTCAAGTCTCTCCCCTAAACTCTCCTTAATATTTTTTTATTAAAATTGGAAAAACTAGCAGCATGTCACACATAATAATATACTTTTTTCCATTTTTGAAGCCCTTTTTCTTCGAATCGGTGCCATGCTGGACACATCACATTATACATTGTATGTGTGTGCAACATTTTTGTCTTGGAGCCTGTTCACACTGTCCGTTTATTTACTGGATGCCCATTGGCAGCTTAGTTCAAATCGAGCTATTCACATTGCATCCGATCCGTTTTAAAAACGGTTTATTTTTACTGGATCGCTGTCAACAGCAATCCAGTAAAAAAACGGATCGGACGCGCAGATCCTGTTCACACCATCCGTTTTTTTACGGATGCACATTTAATTTCAATCAGTAGTGCCCTTGATTCTGTTCTGTGAAGAAGGGTATTAAAAATATAGCCAGACGTTGTTCTTTCCCGATGCAATCCCTGAAATTTGTGTTATTATAAGCCAAGGGGGACGCGAGACCAGTGGAATTATTATCATTTAGTTAAAATATAAATGTAGATACACCATTTTTTTACAAAGGTAATTTTATTCAACAGAATTTTAAAAAAAATTAAATGAGATATAACATTCAGCAACACATTAGCGTTTTGAATGAGATTGCATTCAGCAACACATTAGCGTTTTGAATGAGATAGCATTCAGCAA
>CM022883.1:6007363-6023153 GCA_012654025.1 Pachypsylla venusta
ACCAATACATTGATTGTCTAAAGCTACCATTAAAAGCTACCATAAATTGTATAAAGTGTCTAAAGTGTCTAATTATGTACCACATGCAAGAAATAAGTGTGTGTAAACACTGTCAAAAGACATTTGTCTGTGTGGGATGTCAGGAAGGACAATGTTTTGGTTCAGAATAGATTTCCTACGGGCTAGCGATTTTTTTTTTTTATTTTCATTTACATTATTTTATTTCTGGGATTAAATTTTATTTTTATGTGAGATAATAATTGATTTAGTTTATATTTTTTTAGTTTTTAATAAAGAAATAGCGACTCATTGTAATAAAAAAAAATACATTTTTTTCCTTTATTTTGTTTGCGGGTACTTTTTANGGATGCTTTGTCCCCCCCCCCCCTGGGCAATGCACGTAATTGAATAGAGCTTGGCAATCCTAGGGTTTATATCCCTAACTTCCTTGTCTGCTGACTGGCCCTGTATATCTTCTCATCTATCTTTGAGAAGTTGTGCTATTCTATTTTTATCCCTAACTTCCTTTTCTGCTGACTGGCTCTGTATATCTTCTCATTCATTCATTCTTTATATAATAGTGGGATTTACTCTAAACCCTTGGCGATATCTCATCAGGATTGTCCCTTTGTGTTACATTGAGATTGAGTAGTGGATACACAACGGCAACCATGGCTTTACCTGTTCAACAATGGAATGTATAACAAATTAGTTTACGACATTTTTCCTCTTCTCTTTTTATTATTTGCTTCTCGGAGGAGAATGAAACTTTCATTTTGTTTAATTCCTTTGTGTGACGGTTTTATTTCTTACTTTGGCAAAAGGTTGGATTTCTATTTTATTTTGTATACGGGGTAAAGGAATGGATCATTCTTTCGATGCAGGACATAATGTAATGTAATATATTTATTTATTTGAAACATAATACAATTAACAAGTAAATTTTNGAAACTTGCAAACCAGCTACCCACATTGACCTCACCCAGCCTGGGTTGGGCCGGAAAAAACCAACGATACGTGGTGTTCCCAAGCGTTCACCCATCCAAGTACTGACCACGCATAATACAATTAACAAGTAAATTTTCCCCAAGCTAATATAAATTTAAAATTTAAGCTTCTCAGCGCAAATGACATAAAAAACAGAAGAAAATATACATCACATAAGCGCACACAGAAGCATCCAAAAAAGCGCACAGGTTTGTATCTCTTCTATTCCGAATGCGCACAACAATGTAATCGTCCTTTTTGTATCGCCCTCTATGGTTCTATTCATTTTGTACTATTCCTGACGTTTGCACTCTAGTTCTCCAAACCAGAAAGGTTAGACAAGGTCGTACCGAAGATTTTTTTCGGGGGGGGAGGCCCAAAGAATGTACAGCCAAGCCAGGACTAACACCTGAAAATCATGATCATGGAAGGTGATGTTGTTGTTGTTTTTGTAATTGTTGATGTTGTTGTTGCTATTGTTGTTTTTGTTCTTGTTGCTGCTGTAGTTGTTGTTCCGATTGTTGCTGTTTTTGTTCTTCTTTTTGATGTAGTTGTTGATGTTCTTGTTGTTGCTATTGTTGTTTTTGTTCTTGTTGCTGCTGTAGTTGTTGTTCTGATTGTTGCTGTTGTTGTTTTTGTTCTTCTTTTTGATGTAGTTGTTGATGTTCTTGCTACTGTTGTTTTTGTTCTTGTTGCTGCTGTAGTTGTTGTTCTCATTGTTGCTGTTGTTGTTTTTGTTCTTCTTGTTGCTATTGTTGTTTTTGTTCTTGTTGTTACTGTAGTTGTTGTTCTGATTGTTGCTGTTTTTGTTCTTCTTTTTGATGTAGTTGTTGATGTTCTTGTTGTTGCTGTTGTTGTTTTTGTTCTTGTTGCTGCTGTAGTTGTTGTTCAGATTGTTGCTGTTGTTGTTTTTGTCCTTCTTGTTGTTTTTGTTGCTGTTTTTGATGTTGTTGTTTTTGATACTGGACCCCATGGACCCCCCCTTCTGAGAACGGCCTTGAGTTAGAGCACATTTTACAGCCATGCCTAGATTTCACGATCTTTAATGTCCGATTTTTATGGAAAGGGAATTGAAATAAATTAAATTAAGTAAAATGAGATTACTGGACTCTTAATATAGGAATATTATCAATAAAAGTAGATAGTTTCGAAAATTTGACGATTGGTTAAAAAAAAACGCCAAACCTTTGGGACCGTCACCTAATAAAACTAGTAGCTAATAGCTTGATAGCTTCATTTTGACAATGATCAGTCGTCCTTTTGTAGTTGAAAATTTCAAGCTTACCACTTCTAAGCATATATGTCTGATGTCAACAACTTCAAAATATCCGAAAAATTTAAAACTTACAAAACAGGCTCTTTTGTATTGTTGATTTTAATTCCTTTATTGTGTCCCGTGTTTATTTATATTTTTCCGAGGTCTTTAGAGAAAGGTCATAATCAAAGGCAAGGTTTAAATGAAGTTACGACATTTTGAGTTTATTAGGAGATAAAAATCCCTGTAATGTTGTCATATAGAAAACACTAAAAGCGTCATGAAATGCGTTCGTAAAAGTCTGAAGATATTACTGTGCTTGCTTTATCTTCTTTACTCTGATGAATAGGAAAGTGCAGTATTGTCATGGTGAAAAAAAAAAAAAAAAATGTTTTCGTGTCTATTTCACTACAAATTTTAAAACAAAGTTTCCCGCAACGTCTGTCGCAATATAAAGTCAAAAATTTACTGAACGAATGCGCATGCGGTTTCGATCAATGAACAGATTCTTTATGAAGGGATGAATTCCAGAAAAAATATAAGAATTCAAAAATGTCGAACCCTTTTCGAGTTACGTCCAATTTTTTTTTTTTAGCAGATCACGGTCTGATATTTTAAATTTTGTCGCGGTAACTCAAAACCAGAAAGTTTTAGGTGGTCTCTTAATTCTTCATTTTGGACATAGTTTGCGAAATTATGACTAGCCTATCTAGAGCTGCGTTCAAATCTGGGATCGGGCAAAATAAATTTTTGAAAATAGTAATTGTTTACACATAAACTGTAAGAGAAATCGAAAAATGAGGATAGATAGTGATGGACCGCCCCTCAAAAAACCATAGGCTCAGACCGCAGAAAAATTATTAGAATTAAAAACTCTCCAACTGTTTTCGAGTTACGGCCTCTTCCCATTTTTGAATGAGAAACGATGGAAGACTATTCAGGATCGGTCATGCCTCAAAGCACAAAGGGAGGCGTCCTGCTGATTAATTTATAATTGTAAAAAAAAAAAAAAAAAAAAAAAAAAAAAAAAAAAAAAAAAAAAAAAAAATATGACAAAAGGGTTTTTCATAGTTGATCCCCAGGGTTTGGAAGTGGCCAAATTGTGTAAACCACGAGATTAAGGTTCTCCTTTGGAATAGACAAATAGAATATAACAATGCTTTTCCAAAGTGAAAACGACTCTCGAGATATTGACACCAACAGGTTTTTATATCTGCTACTTGGATTCACCAGATTTTCATCTTTTACCATGTCTGTCTCCAGGTTCATATCTTAAACAATGTCTGTCTCCAGGTTCTTATCTTAAACAATGTCTGTCTCCAGGTTCATATCTTAAACAATGTCTGTCTCCAGGTTTTCATCTTTTACATTGTCTGTCTCCAGATTGTCATCTTTTACGACTTCTGTCTTAAGGTTTTCATCTTGTACGACTTCTGTCTCCAGGTTTTCATCTTTTACTATATCTGTCTCCAGGTTTTCATCTTTTACAATGTCTGTCTCCAGGTTCTTATCTTAAATGTTGTCCAAATTCTTGCATTTATCATTCGTGCATGTTTGGTGACACACCTTATTTTGGACCCTGTTTTTTTTCTCTCTCTTTTTTTCTTTTCTTTTCATTGCCAGCAAATACCTTATTTTTATTTTATTTATTTTTTATTATTAATTTTCCAATACAATGTTACATCTTGTTTTATTTCCGATTTTCCTTTCACATCTCCTCGTCGTCTTACACCTCTGGAAATGGCATGCTAAGTATTTCTTTTATTTTCTTTGAACAAATTAAATCTTTGATTGTTTTTTTTACTGGTGATTTTGGTGAAGGAAATAGAAAGTGACTATAGAGAGTTGAGACACAAGAGAAATATCTATGGAGTGGGGTGGAGACAAACTTGTCGATTTTGTTTTTACATTCATGCCACAACGTATGCTATCAAAACCAGAGTTGTCCTCAGATGGTTGGTTCTACGTACCAGGGCAACCCAAGCATTCAAAAGTGTTTGGCCAAAGACTATCAATACAGCAATGGAAACCAAAAGAAGGGCCGCATCGTCTCACAGCAATGCAAACCAAAAGAAGACCCACATCGTCTCACAGCAATCATCCTCATTGGAAAGTTTTGTTTACCAAAATCATTGATTTTAGTTTTATTTGGCTTACCATTGCTGCTACTACAACGACAGCATTATCTACAAAAGCTTTGTTTTTGTTTTGTTCCGGATCTTCCACACTCGCAATGAAGAAGATCGTCCGCTAGAGGCTGTGTGGGATGGCTACACGGTGGCGTCGCAGGTACTGTAACTTGGATGCTTATTATTCGTGTCACCTCGGTGAATGGATGGATATAACTGAGACCTTTGTTGAGTACCCATATCAGAGTTTCTCAGGACCGATCCAGTTCATGTCACAACCAACACATTTCTCGCTTCTATGCTAGCTTGCATACCGTCTCCTTGCTCTGATGTCAATGTAATGGAATTTGCTGGTGGATTTTCCTCCAAGGTATGACTTTTAGTTCTTTTTGTTGTAGCAAATAATGTCCACTGAGGGCATAATGGAGGTTGCAGATGAAGGTTTCCTCCATCGTATGACTTTGAGTTCTTTTTGTTGTAGCAAATAATGTCTACTGAGGGCATAATGGGGGTTGCAGGTGGAGTTTTCCTCCATCGTATGACTTTGAATTCTTTTTGTTGTAGCAAATAATGTCCACTGAGGGCATAATGGAAGTTGCAGGTGGAGTTTTCCTCCATCGTATGACTTTGAATTCTTTTTGTTGTAGCAAATAATGTCCACTGAGGGCATAATGGAAGGAAGTTGCAGGTGGAGTTTTCCTCTATCGTATGACTTTGAATTCTTTTTGTTGTAGCAAATAATGTCCACTGAGGGCATAATTGAAGTTGCAGGTGGAGTTTTCCTCCATCGTATTACTTTGAGTTCTTTCTGTTGTAGCACATAATGTCCACTTCTTTAAATTTTCTTTCATGCAGGATGTTGATGTTGTATCTGCTATTTGGTCATCCCAGGTTTTCAGGTCATCTTTTACAAAGTCTGCACTTATCTTTGGATCACGTTGGATTGGTCTCCCAAGGTTTTCAAGTTATCATTTACAAAGTCTGCGATAGTTTTGATCACGTTGGGTTGGCCTCTCCTGATTATCGGGTTAATTTTCACAATTTGGTTTCTCCAGGTTTTCAGGTACAAAGTCATTTACAAAGTCTTCGATATTTTTGGATCACGTTGAGTGGCGGTTCTCTCCAAATTTTCAGGTCATCTTTTACAAATTGGTCTTCCCAGATTTTGTGTTCAACTTTTACAACTCATTCTTATTCGATTGTCAACACTGTGAAGGCAATACACACACATACACATAGTCATGCATGCCTTCAAATCCTTCTTCAAGTTATTTTAGAAAGATTCTTATAATGGAACGAGTGGGTCAAAGGTGGGAAAGAAAAATGTCAAATTCAGAAGAAATATGGGAGTATTGATAGATTTTATACCCCCCTCCCCCCAATGCCCCTTATTTCTTTCTCTCTAAAACCATAAGGTCAAAAGGGGAAAAAATTAGATCTTTTAATACACTTCTTATACATATAGGTATATTATGAAATAGAAAACTATATGGACGCATACAGTGTAACCATACTCACATGTGACAAGCAATTTATATTTGACCAGCTGTTTGCCTGTCCTTCGCTATGGCTTCTAGCTGGGCAACATTAAGGCGTGGCCGTTCCCGTGCTAATATTATTCTATTATTTCCCTTAGAAGAATGATGTGCCGTAATTGTTTTTGGTTATGTAGTTTTGAATTCTGATATAGTTTTCCTGGAGTTTTGGCTATGGTTTTTTTTGAGGGGGGTCCACTTCCATAATCGATAACCTCTTCCCGTCTTGGCTAAACAATTAGTGATACAAACATACATCTATGGTTACATTGAACATTGAGTTTTATTAATATAGATTTTATTAATTTAGTTATAGTTGTTCACTGTTCACGTTAGTGTTGTAGTAATTTATTATAGAAAAAAATATCTTAATCAAATTTAAAAAAAAGAATGAGGGGCCTTCCCCCCCGGGGGGGAAGGCCTTAAAATTTTTCAAATCGAAATCCCTTAACACCAGCCATCACATATCAAAATTTTACAAACCGCTAAAAAGATAAAAATCATTTAAAAAAAAACAATATTGGGCCCCCCCTGGGGCCCAGGAGGATGGGGGCAGGGCCCCCAAACTATACACAAATTTCCTTCATGTCCTAAATATTTATACCAAATTTCGTCAAAATGGTGGCTTGTATCGCGTGACAAACAAATATACATACACATATACATACATACAAATATATAAGTGCATTCTGGGATGTACACCGTGGTCCAAAGTGGAATTCACAATTCACTAACGTTCACAATGATAATATAACTGTCTGGTGGCTTATGTCAAATAATTCTTTTTTGCTGCTAAATTATTAATTACGACGTTAGATATCAAATTTTGTTACGATTTCAAAGGTTTGTTATTGAAAATAATAAAACAAAATTAATGGCACACTCGAGGAACAATTTCAGATGAACTGTAAGAAATTAAACTTCTTGATAGAAACTTTTATTAAATTTTGTGATACTACATAAATTTAGTATCACAAAATTTAATAAAAGTTTTTATAATGACTACATACATCCAACCAGCTTAAGAGAATTTGCCGCCCCGTGAATATAATATTTAATTTGTTCGTTAATTAATATAAATAGCAAAAGTACTCATATTCATATTTTTATAGATAATACTGAATAGTTATGTAGTGAAATTCATGATTTTTGCACAAATTTCAACCAAAATCTGGCCATGAATTTTCCTCTGGTTAATATTGAACAATTCAGAGTCATATATATTTACAACAGAAATAATGGACACTAAACCTTTTTGTTAATTCTAAACAATTTTAAATAGAATTTTTCATATTCCGCTAAAAATAAAAATTTTCGCCCCCTAAATATAATTAAACATGTTATTCAAAGATTTAAAATTTATTATGACTAAAAATAATAATAATTAAAAATGTTTATAAGAGCTAACTAGTTTCAGTCTCTCCTGAGAACATCATCGGAGCTAGTCAATGTTTTCAGGAGAGAACGATACTAGTCAGCTCTTATAAACATCTTTATATCTACGCGTTAATCATTCAATACGTACCTATGGGCAGGACCGTACCCAAGATTTTTTTCCGGGGGGGGGGACTAACACCTGAAATGATGATGATGGAAGGTGATGTTATTTTTGTTGCTGTTGTTCTTGCTGCTGTTGTCGTTTTTTTTTTTAATATTATAAGTCACGTGCAGAGTATTTTCATTAAAAAAAATAACGATTCAAATTTCGGGGGGGTCTGGACCCCTGGGTTTGGCCTTGCCTAAGGTATTATTAACGCGAAGGTATTTTGAATTCTTGATAATGTCAAGAATAATATAAGTAAACGCGTATTAATTTAAACATATTATGTCTGTGTATGCCTTAACTAATTTCAATTAAATTATTTATTTTCAAATTAAATTTTTTTTTTTTTTTGGTATGCGCTTCTCAATTGGAAGCTAGCTGCTCCTTTTCTCTTAGTTCGTTTCTTTTCCATTCTGTATGGCTTCCGAAAAAATAGATAAAATCATAAATAATTTTTATTAAATTTTGTGATACTACATACATTTTATTATTATGTAGATAAAAAAAAAAAAAAAAAAAAAAAAAAAAAAAAAAAAAAAAAAAAAAAAAAAAAANAATAAAGTACTAAGAAGCATAGTTGATGCACCCTGGTACATTAGAAACGATGACCTACACCGTGACCTCGGTGTAGAATCTGTTAAAGATTGTATAAATCGTATAGCCTCAGAGCATGAATTAAGGCTAAAGGATCATACCAACCCTGAGGCTATCCATCTTCTCAGGGTGGATGATTTGTATAGAAGATTGAAGCGGGTTAAACCGCACGAGCTAGCCTGAGTGATCACACTTTGGCAACCACCTGGCCGTCGAGTCTGCTTATGTTCTGCACGTAAGTTGAAGTTGTTTACATTAGTAATTTAGGTTAGATGTATATTGCTCATTAGATTTAAGTATCTAGATTTTAATTAATAGTAGTCCCAAGGGACAATATTTAGAGGAAAAAAAAATATGTAGAAATTTATGTAGTATCACAAAATTTAATAAAAATTATTATAATGACTACATACACCCAACAAGTTAAATATATTAGAATCTTAAATCATGTTTCACCCTTTGAACCCATATCTTGCGTATACTTATCAACCCTGTATATAAAGAAAACTTATTTCCTCTTTCCAAGAAACCAACCCCATTGAGTTTTATTTTTATTGTGAAATGAAGTATGCGTTACCCGTTGACCAAGCGAACGCAATCAATCTTTCATTGATCACACTACCCATTCCTGTTACTATTAGTTTTGCTCAACAATTTTCCGCAAACTCAGAAACCCAATGTGGAAATTTATCCATGCATCAGAAAATTCTCATTTCATCGTGAAAACACATCACCAGGAAAAACTGTAGAGAATATGAAATCCCTAATTCTGAACTTTCATTCAAATCCGTCAAATCCAGAGGTTCCCAAACTGGGGGGTGTGAAGGCAAACCAAGGGGGGCGCAAGACCAGTTGAATTATTATCATTTAGTTAAAATATAGGTATATGTAAACAATCTATCTTCTATCTATCTATATATATAAAAGAGAAACACACTCACTTAACACTCATCGCGATTTCTCCGCACTGGTACGTCCTAGGAGACTAAAATTTGGCATGTAGGTCGCACTTAGGTATACGATGCGCACTAAAAAAGGATTTTTAAATATTCGAATTGGGGCGCCCGTCGCGGGGGAAAAAGGGGCACGTTTACATATGACAGTCACATTTTCATCACTGTTTTTCCGTACTGGTACATTTCCGGTGGCTGAAATTTGGTATGTAGGTTCGTTTTATGTTCTAGATGTGCAATAAGAAACGACTTTTTAATATTCCAACTGGGGTGCCAGCCGCGGGGGAAATAGGCGCGCCCATGTATTATTATGACCTTTTTATCACTGTTTCTCCGTACCGGTAAATTTCGGGGGGCTAATTTTTGGTATGTAGGTTCGTCCAAGTGGGACACCAGCCGCGGAAAAAGGGGCGTTTATAAAAATCTGTGCTTCAGATTTGAACATTCATATTTATCCTTATTCTTCTATCAGCTATTATAGCCCGTAGCGAAGCACGGGTAAAACAGCTAGTTTTTTATATAGGTAATTTTATTGAACATGATGTAGGTATAGAAAATTTGAATGAGATAGCATTCAGCAACACATTAGCGTTTTGAATGAGATAGAATTTAGCAACACGCATGCCCATTCATAATTTATAATGTAAAGGGGGGGCGTGGGAGGCTTTCATTTCAAGAAAAGGGCGCGGTACCAAAAAGTTTGGGAACTCCTGGCTCTAATCTTTGTGGAGATATCGCCGATTTAATGTGGACATATGGAACTTATATAATTTTTATTCTCCGGATAGGTCGGCAATTCCGTCGCTTCTGTCGAGAATAAATTCCAGAATCCATTCTTTGCGTTTTGTCCGCACACAGCGAAAGATGCTTTTATCACAATTTTCTGCGCGATGAATTTCTCGTCGGTTCTCCTCAAGAACAATAAGTAATTGCTATTTGATATATATACATCTAGGCGCACGCGCTGTGGGCCAGCCCGCGCAGTATGTATATTTACACGACACAGTTCGCCATGTTTTTACCCCCCCCCNTTCCCCCCCCCCCCCTCATTTTCAATTACATGTAAGGGACACGATAGTAAAATGAAATCTAATATTAGGTACCGTTAGTTGCCACTAACGGTACCTAATATTAGATCCGTAAGTTATAATCAAATGTGAATCATGATTTTTAGTTTATTATTTTCGATAAAAAAAAAACTTTGGAATCGTCACGAAAAAAAATTACCAAGAAAAAAAGAGTTTGGAGTCGTCACGAAAAATAATCACCAAGAAAAAAAAAATTGGAATCGTCACGAAAAAAAAAAAAAAAATGATATTTTACGATTCAAGGTAGGTAGTAGGTATGTAGAATCCTAAAATCGTAAAAAAAAAAAACCGTTTTTCGCCCCTCCGCTCCGTGATGGTTGCTTCCGCCACTTAGCGTTGATTTTGATGAAATGTGGTATCTAGTTCTCATTCGGGGTCTAATAATTGTGCCCCGAAATTTCGCCACGGTCAAATTCATATATAGGGTTCCATACAACAAAAAATATGTGACTGATGTTGACAAAAAGAACTACGAGTAGTACATATAGGAAAGGTATAATCAATCAACAGTGCATCATTATATCCCATAGTAGCTACCAGAAAGTTTTAAATACATCTAATAATTTTTATGGCCCGCTCTGCTTGTTATGCCTCCCCCCCCCCCAGAATCATGTCAATATAGAGCAATATAGTTACGTCAGTAACATAATAATATTGCTGAATTGGTTTC
Organism: Pachypsylla venusta; assembly: GCA_012654025.1. Classification (NCBI taxonomy): domain Eukaryota; kingdom Metazoa; phylum Arthropoda; class Insecta; order Hemiptera; family Aphalaridae; genus Pachypsylla; species Pachypsylla venusta. The sequence continues at coordinate 6,018,118 of CM022883.1, forward strand.
TGTATTATTTTACACCATCAGGTTAGGCTGACTCGATCCTTGACGATGTCATCCTCAAGTAACTTCTCGCAATGTCAAGAATGGCATATTTAGTAAGTCAGAATTGAACTGAAAGAAATGTAGATTTATGGAAGTGATGATCCTGAGCCCGTGTAAATTCAGAAGGAAAGCGAACAGGCACCGAACAAAAGGTTGTGGCATGAAAGAATTAACGAAGCTTAAGTCGACCCCAAATAGAAATAAAAAGGTGAAGTTAACGAAAAAGAGGATTTGGTTTGGTAGAAGAATTTCGAAAGTTATAAAGATAAACCAATTTGAATTACATTGATATGCACATTGGGCCTAAGGAAGTGACAGTAAATGATTTCTGGTTCTATCCCTGAACGTACACACGTGTAGTCAATCCCAATGATCAGCTCAATAACTAGAGGGAACATAGGTTCCCCTAATATTAACGGCAAGGTTCATCTCATCCAGTGGCGTAGCTATGCCATTGTACATGGTTTCTGGTTCTATCCCTGAACGTACACACGTGGTTTTCAATCTCAATGATCAGCTCAATAACTTGAGGGAACATAGGTTCCCCTAATATTAACAGCAAGGTTCATCTCATCCAGTGGCGTAGCTATGCCAATGTACATGGTTTCTGGTTCTATCCCTGAACGTACACACGTGTAGTCAATGTCAATGATCAGCTCAATAACTTAAGAGAACATAGGTTCCCCTAATATTAACAGCATGGTCCATCTCATCCAGTGGCGTAGCTATGCCAATGTACATGATTTTCGACAAATTTCCCAATTAGTCACCAAATTTGGTACGCCCCGTTCCCATGCGAGAAAGTTTTAGGTCGTCTATTATGTACTCCTTATAGGTAATCCTGTGTTTATATAGTTTGCAAAATTATGACCGGCTAGTCACCAACGTTAAGAGTCCGAAACTGGAATCAGTCAAATTAAAATTGAAAACACTAAGTCCTCAGAACGAACGTGCCTTTAAGGCTGCAGGGACATTTAAGGTACATATAGGCTACAAAATAAAGAGTGGAACAAATATATGCCCTCCCCCCACACAATTGCTTCGGTCCTATAAGAATCGCAGCGAAGAACGGGTGACAAAGCTAGTTTTTACAATATTTCGGTAAAATGAAAATTTTGATCGCTACATTTTTTTCTGTCTTTCTCAAATCTGCCTGTTGCCTTATTGAATCAATCAAAGTTTTCTTTTTTTTTAAAAAAAAACACGGAAATTCTTTGAAAACGAAAAATCACGGAATTTTTTTTCAAAGGAAATAGAAGAAGGCATAGTTTGTTGTTTAAAAAAACAAAGAAAAAGATATCTTTGTTTATAAACAGGAAAACAAAATACAGAGTCGGAGTCTGCAAATCATATGAAAAGTCATGTGACCCCAAGAGTAAAAAATATATATATATTATTCGATTGTCAACACTGTGAAGGCAATACACACACATACACATAGTCATGCATGCCTTCAAATCCTTCTTCAAGTTATTTTAGAAAGATTCTTATAATGGAACGAGTGGGTCAAAGGTGGGAAAGAAAAATGTCAAATTCAGAAGAAATATGGGAGTATTGATAGATTTTATACCCCCCTCCCCCCAATGCCCCTTATTTCTTTCTCTCTAAAACCATAAGGTCAAAAGGGGAAAAAATNAACTTCCATCTTTAGACTCGACTAGACTGATGATGAATCGAATGATTCGAAACTAGTTTCTTCATAAATTAAAATAAATAGTGTTTTTGGTAAGTGTTTTGTTTATAAATTTAATTTATTTAATAGTTAATATTTTTTAACACTTATAATTAACATTGTATTTTATTGCAAAAAAAAAAAAGAGAAAAAATGTATATTATTTAGTACCTAGTAATACTTAAGTTATTTACCGTTACCAATTACCAAAAAAAAATTGACAATGTGAGGTTTGTAAAGATCCTAATACCTAATGGGAAACGCGAGAATTTAGGTTGTAAAGGGGTTCGTACGAAGGTCATCTGAAATAGGCTTGGTACGCAAAGTGTTAAAAGAAAAGACGAACAAGAGCTTCTATTTATTGCAAAAAAGAAACAAAAATTTGTCTCCGTGAAAAGGTAACAAGAATGAGAGTTATTAGGAGAGCAAGTCTATCTTCCATTCCTAGACTCAGCATCAAGTTCAAATTCACGTTGAACCAGGGCCGGATTAACCTTCCGCGGGGCCCGTAGCACTTTCACGGAGCGGGTCCCCTTCACCCCCCACCGGCGTCGTCTAACAAGTCTACTTTTTGGAGCCAGTACAAAAATTGATTTTTTTTTATCTTATCCTAGATTAAAATTCAAAGGGATAGTAAGAGGGTACCTACACTAACCTATTTGCTTATGTTGCAATACTCGTTTCTTTATTAATTTCCTAGGTAGTAGGTACCTACTTGTACTTTCCTAAATCAGATTTTACTACATACTTTGAAGAGTTAGGGGCCCCGTCAAAATTATATGTTTTCTCAATTGTCAACCCAGAAATGTCGATATATCTAGTGTAAGTTGTCAAAGCGCGGGGCCCGTAGCACGTGCTACAAGTGCTACTATTGTTAATCCGGTCCTGCGTTGAACAAATGTTCAACGTATGAAAATTCATTGCGACTAGCATTGGTAATGTTCAACCGGTCACTGATGATGGAATTTAAGTTTTGACCGCACAAATATAAAGCAGAACAAAATGAATAAATTTTTGTTTTAAAATTTCCACTAAATTTAAGTGTGGAATCAAATATAAAATTTGACCAAATTCGGTTCAAGATTTTTTTTTTAAATTAAGTCGTCTACGCCCCATCACTTCTATATTACAAGCAATGTAGAGCAATTACTGACGCTGTGTTATGTGTGAGTTAGTAAAAGATGAGTGTCGGGTGGAGGTATGAATGAGAAATAAAAGGATGAGTGTGAATGGAATATAATGAATGATGAGTGTGAATGAGAGATGGTGAATGATGGGTGAGTATGATAGATAGATAAATTTGAATGAATGGAATATCCGTATTGGTTATTGGCCTTGTCGATATACAAATGCTCTGTATGGAATGCTGGGATACGTACCGCCACTGAAAAGAAACAAAAAAACTCGTGTAAAAAAAATGTAAACAAAATTCAAGTCACAAGAGACATTGTTTGGGTTAACAAAACAAAAGACAAATTGGGACAAATTTTATATTATTTATAAATAAATATATTCGAGGAGGGGGAGAAAATAATTGGAAGGAGCAACAAGAAGAAATACCTTCTTTGAATGAAAATTGAAAGGAAGGGAATATTTCAAAAGAATTTTCCTCTGTACGAGAGTATAGGGAAAACAATTTCTTTCAGTACGCGCCTTTAGAGTTTGTTGTTTGCAAACTAACAAAGCTTTGTACCTATATGCAAAAAAATGTCGTTAGAATTGAAATTTTTCACTCGCAAAATGTATTTCATGCACCGAACAACTCTCTTTTCCACTCTTGTAACCAGTGGCGGATTTATCGTACAAGCAACATAGGCCATAGCCTAGGGCTGCAGAATATAGGCGGTAATTGAAATTTTCAAGACATACGGCATACTGCAGCGAAAATCGCATTTCTTGTCAAATAGAGGAGGCTAGATCTAAATTGCCAAAGGGGTGGCAAAAGTTTAAATCCACCACTGCTTATATTCGATTTTGATGACAATTTATAACGTGGACACCCATATAGTACAACCTCGCTGGACTTTGCTTAACTTCAGTGATCTAACGGGAACTGGTATATTCAACGTGCCATATACGCTGGTTAAATGCTGTCTGTTTGAGTTATTATATCTCAACTTTGGTGTTCACTGCAGCATTGCTGGATTTTTCCAATATGAATCATTATGCAATTACTTTGAATAATGCCACTATGCGCAATGCAATTATCTCCATAGTTACTCTTGTTCTCAATTCGATTGAAGGGTCCTATTCAATGGTCAGAATGGGCCCCGCTACGACCAAAATACAAAGTATTACCCCTGCCAGTATGCGATACCGCGTCTTCCGTGTGCAGGACTTTTGCAGTAACCACTGAGCCATGAGATTGAATACCGGAAGCGCCACTGAATGCACTACATACCACTGAAATCAAAAACATTCCCCGACAAAATATTTCTCCATCAGACAATAGACCATCGCTTGTATCCAAACTCATTAGAAAAGCTGAATATTACAAATACTTTACCTGCAACATTGTTTATTTTGTAAAATTAAAGTTACCAAGCAACAGCGAGTCATTTTTAATACTCGTTGGTATTTCGAGAAGCGTTCGTTGTTGGCGAGCCCTTGTTAAGTTTATAAATAGAAAATAAAGTACAAAATAACATTTCCCGGGAGATTTAATAGAATTCTCAACTAAATGAACGGGAGAAAAATATATTGTCCCCTTGTTAGAGTCTGAATAGGCGGGCTTCAATTGCCGTCTAAGTCCCTTGTCACATTTGCTCTAGAGATTTTTTTAAAATGAAAAATTTTAGAAGTTTTTTTAGACTTTCCTTCTGAACTATCCATGGGATAAGAAACTTGAATCCATACTCTACGAAATCCGTTATGGTAATCCCCGATTATTTCTCGGAATAGTATTTGAAATGTATTTTTTCATTAATGTTTTTAGAATCTTAATGTTTTGTGACAGTAAAGGTAAGTAAAGATAACAGTGTCCAACGGCTCATGCAATCTAAATCCTTAGCAGTAGATGTATCGTCAATCACAGTGTCCACTGGCTCATGCAGTCTAATTATCCTCAACAGTAGATGTATCGTCAATCACAGTCTCCAATTTCTCATTCAGTCTAATTATCCTCAGCAGTAGATGTATCGTCAATCACAGTGTCCAATGGCTCATGTAATCTATGAATCATCTGCAGTAGATGTATCGTCAATCACAGTGTCCACTGGCTCATGCAGTCTAATTATCCTCAACAGTAGATGTATCGTCAATCACAGTCTCCAATTTCTCATTCAGTCTAATTATCCTCAGCAGTAGATGTATCGTCAATCACAGT
>CM022883.1:6033919-6072803 GCA_012654025.1 Pachypsylla venusta
TTTTTTTTTTTTTTTTTTTTTTTTTTTTTTTTTTTTTTTTTTTTTTTTTTTTGCCCTCTCAAGAAAGCATAATAAGCTGGGGATTTCAAGATGATGTAGAGTCAATATGACCTCACAAACATTGTGTCTTAATACTAAAACATATAATATGAACAATAAAAATGATAACAAAAAGCTGAACGAAAGTTTTTCACGACATTCCTACAGGAAAAAGTTTTCAAACGCAAACTTGCGCATGAATTATTGTATAGTGCTCAATTTTTCATGATCTCTGTACTCTGTACGTTTCTATCCAAAATCAGAAGCTTTATGTCACTATTACCTTGGTCGTCTTTTGGAAGCGACAAAGCGCGACAGAAAGCTCACTCGGCTGGGAGTGACTGAACCAAATGAATTAATATAGCCGCGCGGCTACTGTAATCCTTGTACGAGTACGTAATATACGTCTGCAGTGGATAAGGTTCCATTTACCTAGCCACGGACTAGCTTCTAAAGGACAGGGGGCGGATAAGGAAAATATTTAAGGGGGGCGGTTGGGATCAACTTGGAAAATAAGTTTAAATTAAATACGCATACAACACGATAACCCATTAGAGAACAAGTAGTATGAGTTGCAAGCATAAATTTAACTCCTCAAAGTTTGAATTTAACAAAATTATTTGTTCAAATCGATTCGGATTGAATAAATATTTACATTTTCCATCCTTGGGGAGGTGTCGATTCACCCATCGCCCCGCCCCCCTGTATCCACCCCTGCCAAAGGACATTCCTTAAATCACAGGTACCCTATCTAATCTGTTCTTATAGCATATCTGATGACATTTATTTTAATAAAAAGATTAAGCAATTTATTTCTGTTACTAGACACCTCAAGGGAAACATCAAAATTTGCCACTATGCCGCCCCCCCGCCACTTCTCTGATATATTATTTTGCAATGGAATTTATTTGATCGCGGCTCTTGACGAAAATGAAATCATATTTTGCTTATTTTTTTGTAAAGAATAAAAAATTGTGAAAATTCCTAAAACTCCTGTGAAGTCTGTGTGATCAATAATTTTAGAAGCAGCTGATTAATACCGCCCTATAGTTTTTGCTGATTATGCTTAATCTGAACGCAAATGCTTCAATCATATGAGTTCAGATTTGAAGGAAATGGAAATGGTCGTTGCGCAAACCAACTTTCTCCAGCCGCCTAGCCGCTTAGAACAAATCGACTTTCTTTTTGTCTCTTGGTATAGAGGTAAAGGTAATGTTGGTCCCACCCAAAATCCAAACTTGAGAAGCTTTATGTCACAATCTCGAAATTGTTGTTGAATTTCGTAACCGTAGCGAAGCACGGACAAATAGATAGTTTTGCATATTTTATGGAAAGTGTTCACTGGCCGGCTGACCAAACTTTTCTTCCAACGTTAGACACAACTTCGTTTTCATCCAGCCTCAGTAGCTCAGTTGGTAAGAATGACGGATTTGTAACCAGGAGGCTGTTGGTTCGAATCCAAGCGAAGGCAAAAATTTAGTAATAACATGGGGAAGTACATTGTGACAAAGCATTAGCTTTAACACAAATAAATTCCATCTTCGTTTTCATAATAGGCAAAGGGGGACCATCCTTTTTTTTTTTTTTTTTTGCATTGGGGTCCGAAAGGACGAGACCACTGAATGTGAGTCTTGAGCCACCCTCAACACCAAGACTGACGTAATTTCGTAATTTAAATTTTGTCCATTCCATTAGTAGTATTGATCAAATCATCATTTCATTTCCATTTAGTTGCCTTCATGGTTGTTGGGATTAAATGCTTGTTCTCTTCTTCCACAAAGTTTGCATGGAGAGAGTGAAATCCACTTTATCTTGATTGAGGGTGACGGTGGCGGGCGGGCAGGGTGGACAAAGTCATACCTATGGAGAAGACGGTGTGAAGCTAACAAAACTTGACAAATGATATTTTCCTTACAGCTAATATCCTTTTGTATACAGAATGTAAAGGAAAAGTATTTGAAAGTCTAATTGATCAGTTAAATGAAAAGTATTTGAAAGTCGAATTGATTGGTTAATTAAAAAGTATTTGAAAGAATAATTGATTGGTTAAATGAAAAGTATTTGAAAGTCTAATTGATTGGTTAAATGAAAAGTATTTGATAGTCTAATTGATTGGTTAAATGAAAAGTATTTGATAGTCTAATTGATTGGTTAAATGAAAAGTATTTGATAGTCTAATTGATTGGTTAATTAAAAAGTATTTGAAAGACTAATTGATTGGTTAAATGAAAAGTATTTGAAAGTCAAATTGATTGATTAATTAAAAAGTATTTGAAAGACTAATTGATTGGTTAAATGAAAAGTATTTGACAGTCTAATGGATTGGTTTAATGAAAAATATTTGAAAGATTAATTGATTGGTTAAATGAAAAGTATTTGAAAGTCTAATTGATTGGTTAATTAAAAAGTATTTGAAAGTCTAATTGATTGGTTAAATGAAAAGTATTTGAAAGTCTAATTGATTGGTTAAATGAAGAGTATTTGAAAGTCCAATGGATTGGTTTAATGTAAAGTATTTGAAAGTCTAATTGATTGGTTAAATGGAAAGTATTTGAAAGTCTAATTGATTGGTTAAAGGAAAAGTATTTGAAAGTCTAATTGATTGGTTAAATGAAAAGTATTTGAAAGTCTAACTGATTGGTTAAATGAAAAGTATTTGAAAGTCTAATTGATTGGTTAAAGGAAAAGTATTTGAAAGTCTAATTGATTGGTTAAATGAAAAGTATTTGAAAGTCTAACTGATTGGTTAAGGAAAAGTATTTGAAAGTCTATTTGATTGGTTAAGGAAAAGTATTTGAAAGTCTAATTGATTGGTTATGGGTTAAATGAAAAATATTTGAAAGTCTAATTGTTTGGTTAAATGAAAAGTATTTGAACAAATTCAAACGAGCGAGGGTGGGTCCAAATAATATAATAAGCATAACCTCTTCGAACTAAAATAAAGGACGATTTTATTGCGCGATTTTAGGAGCAAAGTATTTGGATCCGTCCGGGTAATAGAAAATATTTCGCTAGAGGGCCCTACTGAAATCGACATCCGATACGCTTCCTTAGGAAAAAATGCAGATGATAATGAGGTTACCGATCCGTTCAGATCTGCGAGCTACTGTTGCGAAGGACAAGAGCTTTTCAGAACATTCTGTCAAACGCTCAGGCTTGGCTTAGCAGCCGTTACTGATTGAAGGGAACACATTTCACTCTTGGCGGGGCGGGATTTTCCCTTCAACCGTTAATGGCTGCTAAGCCTATTATAGTGGTGGGAGAAGCGAAGAACTCGTCACAGTTGTCAGATTTAAGCATTTAAGGGTTCCATTGCAATGGTATTAGCTGGTTAGAGACGTCAATATACTGACAGTCCTCGCATTTGACGCCTTAAAAGTATTCTTTTCAAAATACCACATTCACAAAAAATAGAAGGGCAAAAGATTTTCCTTCACGACCTTTGTTNAGTGGTGGGAGAAGCGAAGAACTCGTCACAGTTGTCAGATTTAAGCATTTAAGGGCTCCATTGCAATGATTAGAGACGTCAATATACTGACAGTCTCGCATTTGACGCCTTGAAAGTATACTTTTCAAAACACCACATACACAAAAGATAGAAGAGCAAAAGATTTTCCTTCACGACCTTTGTTCATTTTGTGAATCTGAAATATCTGAATTTGGTAATCTGTTATCTGAGAATGTAGAACGTTTTCTTTAGTCACAGAAAAGGTAAACTGTTTTCTTTGTGTTTTACTGACAAAACAATCCCATTCTGAAAATAAACGAGCACGTCCTGTTCCTTATCAATAACACGCGTTACCAAGTCATGAGGGGGACACATTCAATCTCAGGTTCAAATTTTGTTCATATTCAGCAAATTATCAATCAATGGAAAAAGAACGCCTTATCCATGGAAGAAGTAATTTTTCACCCCATAACATGTGGGGCTGTCATATTTGCTTTTTCCAAGGCATCCAAGCACATGGCATTCGTAACAGGCGACTAAGGAAAGGATCGGAAACGATAGTTTTTTCCATTACCCATGCAGAAAGCAGGGGGAAGCTACTGCGTATTATCCGTAACAGTTCTTTAGTATTAACAACTCATTTTTTTCTGGGGATTTAAAATATTCCAGGATTGTGTCATTCCTATAAAAACACGTTAAATGATCTTGCATTTAAAAATTTAGGACCTACGGATTTCGCAGAATTAAAGCATTTAGGTGATAGATTGTGTCCGTTTACATTTTGCTGTACCCTTTTATGGCATGGCGTAAATGATGTTTTATCAAAAACGATGCTTCCGGAATTGTATTATTATTATTAGTTGAAGGCCTCGTTTGATTGAATAAATAATTTATTAATTTTATTGATATAAAACCTATTATTCTTATAAGGGAAATTGAATACATTACACGGTGCGGCAGAGGAAGAGGGTGCTTTTGGAAAAATCATAACTTCGTTAATTCTGTTTATCAATATCAGAACATTCGTAAGGATTTACCATTTGAGAATATTAGGTACCTACGGATGTGACGCCGGTTTTCGTCAACTCAGTTCAGAAGCCGTTTCTGGACATTGCCATCTACCCTTTCCAGTAGGTCCTCATTGATGAGGGTGATTTAATTTTCGATTGACGCCTTCAGTTCTTGTAATGTGCGTGATTTATTCTCATTAACATGTGACTTAAGATATCCCCATAGAAAAAAAAAATCACATGTGGATAAGTCGGAAACCGGGCAGACCATAAAACATTACCGAATCTTGAAATGACGTGGTTGGGGAGTAGGAGACGACTTTCAACATTTGCGGGAGTTCGTGCTGTTCATTGAGCACCTGGAGGTTTTCTTTCATTAAACTGACACTTGTTCGAAGATTGTTCATCCAACGAAGAATTGTATCACATTTAGATACACTATGGTTCGGAGCAATATTGAATTCGCAACGAAACTCACGCTGAACGGTAATGATGGACTCGTTATTCCTTACGAAACTGTCGTACGCAAAAACGCGGTGGCGGTGGGTCACTGCTCCATGATGAGAATTGGAAAAATAAAAAATGGGGTTAACATGCGAGTAGAATGCGTGCAGCCTCCACTTCCTCGCTTGCATACCGCCTGAGTACAGTTCATTTCAAGAACACCCTATTCTCTGGCGCACCCTGTATAAATCAACAATTGAGGCTGGCAAATGATGCCCTGCGATATTTCTTCAAAATCAAAGGCGCGAATTATGCCGTAAAATATTTCGGGGAAAAAAAATGATTTTGAAAAAGTGTTCCGGTGTTTAAATTAGTCATCTTGCATTGTGTATCTTCAGTAGGATACTCGCCCAAAAATGGTTTCGCTCGCAAAATAGCCGATCTCCGTGTCCGAGTTGTTAAGAGCATAAAAAGGCGTGCCCAGTGTGTGGTTCTGGGGCATAACTTTTTTTAAAAAAAATAATCTTTTATTTATTTCTATCAAAAAGAAAAAAAAATGTTTATTTCCACTTTGGCAACTTGGTAAAAATGGGCATTTGCAAAAAGGTTGTGAGATTAATTAGTTATTGAAACAAATGTTTTAGACAAAATTAAAGCCAAGCATTTAATTTTGTTCAGTGTCAGTGAAAGTTGTGATAGAAAATTTGGGCAATGTTTTATTGGAAATTGGAACGTGTGAGAATAGGTCCAAAATAATACTTTTTCTCTTTTTCGATTCCATGGAACGAGAGCCCTCAAGTTTTTTTTTTTTTTTTTTTTTTTTTTTTTTTTTCAATAAAAAAACTTAGTCAATCAGAAAATGAGAAAGATTTTCAAAGCCAAAGATTTCCCAGGTGGAAATAAAAATAAATTGTGATAAAATAAAAGGAAAATGATAATATATCAAACAAAAGCGAACGAAGAGCAAAAATTGCATCGGAAGAATAGAAAAAAGAGAAACTGCGAAACTGAAAGAAATCATAAAACAGGAGACAAGTTGAAAGAGGAAAGAGGCACAGGATACGCCGGATGAGGAGGAGAAGAGAGGTAATATTAAATTTGTAATTCTGAATAGTGAGAAGATGAAAGTTGTTTATACTTGCGTGCTTCTGACCAGGGTTGGATACACAAAACTTAAAGAAGAAGAGAGGCAATATTAAATTTGTAATTCTGAATAGTGAGAAGATGAAAGTTGTTTATACTTGCGTGCTTCTGACCAGTTGAAAGTTGTTTATACTTGCGTGATTCTGCTCCGCCCCTGATTATTTTTTTTTTTTTAAAAAAAAGATTTTTGGATAAAATCTTATTTTATCCAAAAAAATATTTGTACAATTACATTTAAATTTCTTGAGATTTCGACATTTTTTTTGTCAATAAAACTCACTTTCGAGGTTCGAACCTGGACCTCACCAGGTCTATTGAATATTTTCAATATTCAAAAAATTTTGAATATTTTCAATATTCAAAAATTCCAAGCCGTTCAAAATTTCAGGTGGGTGACCGGTCATTCTGCTTTTAATAAAAACTCCTTAGATAAAAGATTATTAAAACTGCGATTTTGTATTACTCTAAAGAAGTTCGAGTTCTATTTCTAAAAATGAAACGCTTTATACAGTCGAACTATATAAACAGGAATTCAAGGGAACGGCAATATTTTGCTCTATAAGCAGCAAAAATTCCTGCTTAGAGCGGTTTCAAATCTACATTTTTCCTGCTTATAGTTCTGTTTTCCCAGGTTCAATTGTATTCTTATCATGCATCTTGCACTTTTCTCATTTTCGACTATTTTTCGACCTGCCCTGATATTCAAAGAAAAAAATGCATAGACGTGATGCAGTCCTGACTCATTTTTGCTGCCGTTTTATTTTACGACTGTCTGCACTCTGTCTTCTAATAGTCGTATTATAAATGCAGCACTTTCCATTTTAACTTTCATTTCTACACGGGAACAGAATTTCGTTGACTCGAATTGCAAAAATTTCAACTATATCTTGATTGTACTAAGAAGATTTCCTCCCATTTAAATGCACTTATATCCTCTCGCTTCGACGTTGAGTATACAAATCGAAAGAAAAAATCTGTTTGTCCGCCGGGCTTCGTGATGGGATGGATGAAATTTGGTATATAGGTCCCGCTTGGGATCTAATTGTGCCCCTTTTTGAGAGCAATCGGATTTACCGTTGGCGGTTTATGCTGATATTTAGCGGTTTTCAAAATAATCCTGTCTATAAAATGAAAATGGTGCTAGAGACTTGAATCAATTTTTTTTGCAGGGTTTATTTTTTTTAAACCCATGCGTTACACAGGCAGAGTTTTTTTTCGCAGGTAATATAAAGGGTGTAACAAAATTCATGCATCAAATTGAGTGGCATATTCCTGAGACTAAATTAGGGTGGGTTTATTCTATGATTTTTTTTCTTCAAAAAAGAGGAAGCACTCTCTTTTTTGACGTGTTTCGTGATTTTTAATTTCTCTTTCAACAATACTTGATGAAGAACTCAAAAGAGCGATAATATTTACCATCAGTTTATTATATTTTATTCTTTTATTAGAAAGCGGATACATTAGAGTTTCATAGTTTGATCATGTCCGATCATCTGGAATTTTGAAATACGGCATCATGTTTTCAAAATCCACAGACAAAATCTTCATATACACTGAATAAATTAAATTTTTTGTAGCTTTGGAACGAAAATTCAATATGTTGAGGGAGAGTCTTCAGGAACAGGAACCTCTTTTGTTCCAAAAACTTTTGTGAGGATATTTGGAACTGGAAAAAACTGACTGTTGCGTCAGAAATCCCGAATGTGGGTTTTTCCCCATTATTTTTAATAAACTTAATTCAATTCAGTGTTATTATTTATTAAACTATTAGTTCCAACAGGATTTTTATGAAAAAAAATTTTTGGTGAAATTAGTGCTGATTTCTGGAAATGAAATAATTTCTTTATTAATTTTTCCTGAAATTGATATTGATTTCTGGTAAAAAGGAAACAGTTGAAATGAGTGTACTCAATGGACGTCTGTATTACTAACCTATTCCCAAAAAATCTCTGAACCAGAATCTAAAAATAGCCAGCGTCTATGGCACGTTGAATACACTAGTCCAGCGAGGTGTGCCATGTGTATGTCCACGTGGGTTCGCGCCCGCGTGATGCTGGCTATTTTTCCCGTCCAACCCAGCCTGCATGAGGTCAATGTTGGTAGCTGGTTTGCAAGTTTCCAGTGAATGGATGGTGAAACCCCCGTCTTGAATGACCAATAGATGTTAAAGAGACGTTAAGCCAAATTAAAAAAAAAAAAAAAACAATCTAAAAAATGGGCAGAACTGTTTATTTTAAGAGGATTGATTACCACTACAACAACAAGGTCGTCTCACCTAAAGGACTCTAAAAGTTATGACGAATCACTAAGTACATTGAGACATGCTGTATAAATATAGACTACAAAGAATTAGAAAAGAGACTTATAAAAATAATCCCTCCAAAGGGAAAGACAACTGTTTTTAAAAAATCATAAGCTTCTCTAACCCGAGACCGTTCCCCTTCTTTCACAACCTAACTAAAACAGCTAACAATATCCCCCTAACCAATTCTTGTTCATCCTAAAAAGAACCAAAACAGTTTTCCATTCCCACTCCGTGGCCCCTTGCTCCGTCGCCCCCCAACTCTACAATCATCCTAGAGAACAAACATACGAATATAATAGCTTTAAAACAAACTAAGAAATGTTCATCCTCTCTAACTCTAGCTTTACTTAGTGAAACATCTAAAAGATTTTATTTTTAATTTGGAACAATGGGCAAAGCATACCATATAGGCAGCCATATTCTTTTGAACGAAACCTAGGTACTTCCTTTTTTTTTTAATAAAATATTTTTTTCTGTAAAAATAATTTTAACCTTATTTCATATTTGAGTGAGAACGAATTGTCGCCTTAAAACGAAGCACAAGAAAACATCAAATGAACTTTTTACATTTGTGCGCTGGACATTTAAATTGGAGTGTTCCAATCATGGAACGCTTTTAGGTCTATATTAAAGAAACGCATTCGTAACATTTAATTTTGAAAATAATGTCAAGAGAGAGAGAAAAAAAGTTCGATAATTGAGTGGCATGGTAACTTTCCTGGTCGCGCCCGCAGTTTGGACCAGGTATGCAATACAAAATTTTATACTTAGTATAAATCGCGCCCTGGTATAAATAAATTCTACCACTAAATAAATAAATAACCAAACTTTGTATCCCCGCTTTTTAAAAATAAACTTTTTGAACTAGGTAAGTATTTGGAAAAAACTAAAAAAAAAAGTCTTTTCTTAATTGGTTTGACTTATTGGTATCATTGGCCTTTGGTGGGTGGCCCTATGATTTTTTTCCCTTTGGAGATATTCGTGTCATATTGTTCCGCCTATTCTTGAACCATGTGATAAAAGTTCAATCAGATTGACATTGGTGCCCTGGAGAAGAGGGCGTCAGATGATCTTGACCGTAACATGTGTGGACAAACCTGCCAACAGTTTTCTTTGGATGGTAGGGGAGAGGCAGCAAAGCAAGCGGAACTATATAAGGAAATGTCTGAAGCATAAACAGATACCTTACCTCCATGATTAATAACCCCCTCCGGAGTCGAAACCTTGCGCTCTTTTGAATCTTTTCAAATTCATCGCCAAAGCCTTGTAAAAAGGCATAAAAATTAAATAGAGATGTTCCCATTTGTCTGTCCTTCCAATATACGCTTTTAGATTTTGTAAGAACACTGAGGAATTATTGAACTATTTTTTCCAACTGGAACATAACGGTCCGAAGTGAGAACGTTAATTGGGAATGGGATGATTTTTACTGGACAATTGCTCCCTATTTTGAATAGACCGGATCCTGCCCAGGGGCAGATTCACGGAGGAGGAACTGGTGAGAGTTCCTATCCCAAAAACAAATTCTTGCAATTAGATGAAACAAATTGTTGAAAGCTGAACCTACCTAATTATTTTCTCATGCAAAAATTCCCCCCCCCCCCGAATATTTTTCCTGGATCCGCCCCTGATCTCGCCACAAGTCACTGCAATCAAGCAAAGCTGCAATTTTAATAGAAAAACAGTAGGATATAATATTAACATTTCAACTGTCATGGGAATTGAACTTGATAAATAAAATTTTAAAGGTAAATTTTAAAGAATGTTCTTGGAAAACAAAGTCCTAAAAGTTCACCCAATGGGAACCATTATGTACAAGTGAATATGAAAAACTTAAAGAATCTTTCATGAGAAATGAAATGAATTTGTTCGGGTTCAGGTCAATTGGGATTATTACAAATACTGCACTAAAAGACAATGATAGCAAACTTGGTTTATATAAAAGGATTTATTATTTTTTATAAACTTATAAGTAAAATCGTATTGGTAACTTTAGTACTTTAGAAGACGTTACTAATAGACATACAACAACACCAAGCAGTCAGTTTCCTTGAAAATGTCTACGAAGTATTAGAAGAAACTCGAGTCGGAAGTGAATCCTCGTCATAAATAATGGTAGTGTTTTCTATACTTACAAAATACCAAGGCCGTACCCAGGGGGGGTCAAGGGGTCCAGACCCCCCCAAATTACATTATTTTCTTTATGCATGACATAATTATGTAATATTGTAAGGTGTAACTCATCATAAATCATTACCTCCACCACCACCAACAAGAACATCAACAAAAACATCATCATCAACAACAACAACAACAACAACATCAACAGGAACTCTTCAGTTCTATCTAAAATATCTAACCGAAGAGGTATGAGTGGAAGCTATTGATTAATTTGATCTTTTTATGCAGAGTGTAACATTCAATTCAACTTTTATTAAGAACGATAGAACTGAAGAGGTATGAGTGGAAGCTATTGATTAATTTGATCTTTTTATACAGAGTGTAACATTCAATCTAACTTTTATTAAGAACGATAGAACTGAAGAGGCATGAGTAGAAGCTATTGATTAATTTGATCTTTTTATATATAGGGTATAAAATTCAAACTAACTTTTATTAAGAACGATAGAACTGACGAGGTATGAGTAGAAGCTGTTGATTAATTTGATCTTTTTATATATAGGGTATAAAAGTTGAATTGAATGTTACACTCTGCATAAAAAGATCAAATTAATCAATGGCTTCCACTCATACCTTTTCAGTTCTATCGTTCTTAATAAACGTTGAATTGAATGTTACACTCTGCATAAAAAGATCAAATTAATCAATAGCTTCCACTCATACCTCTTCAGTTCTATCGTTCTTAATAAAAGTTGAATTGAATGTTACACTCTGCATAAAAAGATCAAATTAATCAATAGCTTCCACTCATACCTCTTCAGTTCCTTCGTTCCTATTAACAAAAGTTATAAACTTTGAAAAAAGTAATGTTGGATTGAATGAAGCGGAAGCAATAAGTTGGTCGTAAAGTTACACATTTCAAGTGCACCTGCTCGAGTTTACTTAGAACAAATGAACAAAAAATAAAACGGAAATTGAAGGAAACTTTTAATTAAATAAAAAAATGAACTTTCTGCACAAGTGTTGAGCACTGCAGGCTGTGGTGAAGAAGAAAATTATGCACAGTAGGCCTTCTCGATAATAGAGGAAAAGTCAACAACAGGTGTCGCCACGTTCAACAAAGGCTACAAAAACCAGCCAAAGCAAAAATGCAATGGAAACCTGTTGCTACGTAGAGACTTCCTCAACCAGGTGGGTCCTCAAAATTTTAGTTTGTACACACCAAGATGAAGAGGAAGTTAGAAGGCTAGGCAAGTTACCAAGAGATGATTTATTTTATTTATTAAAGTACAATTAACAATCAAGGTTTTCTTAATATATTACAAATTATACCTGGATGAAATGGTCAGAAATCAAAGTTAAATGAGATGAGAGAACAGTACTCCAACTTGGAACGAATGAATATAGTGAAGAACATGATCATGAGCGGCATAGAAATAAAATTCCCACAGACTTTAAGAATAATACCAAAACGAGACAGAGCCTTTGAAACTAATTGACAAGTATTTTACGTGTCAATTAGTTTACGGACCCCAAAATTTGATACACGAAGCATTCAAATTATAACGGGATCTTACGTAATCTATGTATTTTACAATCTTAATATATAAATCAGAAATTTGTGTGTACCATGTACCTATGTATGAGGGGTTGTCTGTTACAATACCACAGCCCAAAGGGAAGCAGATAGCAAAAAATTCATGGGAATAGAACCCCCCAAAATTATGATCTACGACCCAGGGAAAATTATCAGAATTTAAAATATGTCAAGCCGTTTTCGAGTTACGGCCAAAGTTATAATTTCTTCAACAAAATCGGACAGTCACAGTCCGATATCTTAAAATTTGTCGCGACAACATATCAACTCAAAGCGAGAAAGTTTTAGGTGGTCCTTTAGTCCTTATTTTAGGACATTTTCTGCTGCCATTCGAGAGTTACGAGTTCAAAACCGTGAAAGGAAAAAATAATATTTTGAATTTACTAAAAAGTCAGAATGGCCGTGCCCCTAAGGCGCCTGGCGAAAAGTTTAAATCTTGGGTTTTAAAGGTTACAATATACAGGCTGGACACAAACAAATACCCCCTCCACTTTCTATTGTCCTTGAAAAACAAAAATCGCAATATAAATACCGTAGCGAAGCACGGGCGAAACAGCTAGTTCAGTATACATATAAAGCTGGACCACCCTTGAACAGTACACCATACTCGATCGGTACTGTAAATTAACCTATACAATCCTGATTGTTACCCTATATACAGTATATAATTAATCTATTTTTGATTTCAATAAAATAAAATAATAAAAAATATATCTAAATCCTACCAAAATACACGTCAAGGATGAAAACAAAAACACATTTAATGAGAAATTTTCGAACAAAAAAACCCTCTTAATTGAATTTGAAAAAAAAACTTTTTTATATATTTTTAATCCCCTCCTAACCCCTAACGAGCGCGCTTTTATCTTTTACGCCATTTTTATTGTAGAAAGGTTTTATTCTATTCCAAATCGCGTTTTTTTTTTATTTATTTATTTCTTCCTTTGAAATTTTGCTTTCTTTTAAAATTCGTTTTAATTTGAAATAATTAATAGGTTGTAAGTTTTAATGTAATTAAAAAGAAATAAGAGATAAAGGAATTTTGAATTAGAAGGAGAAAGGGGTGTTTGGTAAAAAGCTTTTTCTTGTCCCACTTTCCCCTAAAAAGGAAATTGCTTAAATTTGCTTTTTTTTTTAGATATTGAAAGATTGATTGGCGTAAACTTTTGATGTTTATTTTAAGTGCACCCTATCATGCTTAAAAAATTGCTTATTTTCTGGAGTTTACAATTTTTTATTAGAAGGAAACAGAGAAAGAGAAAAAATGAAATAATTCCCGCCGGTTACCTACTCTAGAAATTTACCGCATAGATAAACAGCAGGATTTTTTTGTTTTGTTATATTAATGTCTCCGGTATATCTGGTCACCTTTTGCTTTTTGATCTGGTTACCAGATGAAAAAAATCAAAATCAGAATTTTTCGCATGAAAAATCAGGACAACTAATAAAAGCAGGTCATTTTTATTTATGGTTTTTATCTCAGGGTGTTCTGATTTCATTCAGTATGTGTAGAACTGTTCACAATCCATCTTACTGAAGTTATACTTCACAGAAATGGGTTGAGTATATTCTTGTGTAATGTATTTACAAAAGAAGAGCATGTAATGTCAAAGCTACATGCCTGGTAACCCCTCTCTGGTATTGTCAAATCCTATTCTCTGGTATTGTCAAATCCTATTCTCTGATCTTATTGTCAAATCCTATTCTCTGATCTTATTGTCAAATCCTATTCTCTGGTATTGTCAAATCCTATTCTCTGAACTTATTGTCAAATCCTATTCTCTGGTATTGTCAAATCCNGACATATGAGAAATTCGCTTTGTTTACAAATATGAGCTGGAGGAGAGGCAACGTTGTCGTTGTTATAGTTCGAATTACGAGACATATGAGAAATTCGCTTTGTTTACAAATATGAGCTGGAGGAGAGGCAACGTTGTCGTTGTTATAGTTCGAATTACGAGACATATGAGAAATTCGCTTTGTTTACAAATATGAGCTGGAGGAGAGGCAACGTTGTCGTTGTTATAGTTCGAATTACGAGACATATGAGAAATTCGCTTTGTTTACAAATATGAGCTGGAGGAGAGGCAACGTTGTCGTTGTTATAGTTCGAATTACGAGACATATGAGAAATTCGCTTTGTTTACAAATATGAGCTGGAGGAGAGGCAACGTTGTCGTTGTTATAGTTCGAATTACGAGACATATGAGAAATTCGCTTTGTTTACAAATATGAGCTGGAGGAGAGGCAACGTTGTCGTTGTTATAGTTCGAATTACGAGACATATGAGAAATTCGCTTTGTTTACAAATATGAGCTGGAGGAGAGGCAACGTTGTCGTTGTTATAGTTCGAATTACGAGACATAT
The DNA here is from genome assembly GCA_012654025.1 of Pachypsylla venusta. Classification (NCBI taxonomy): domain Eukaryota; kingdom Metazoa; phylum Arthropoda; class Insecta; order Hemiptera; family Aphalaridae; genus Pachypsylla; species Pachypsylla venusta. The sequence continues at coordinate 6,048,394 of CM022883.1, forward strand.
GAGAAATTCGCTTTGTTTACAAATATGAGCTGGAGGAGAGGCAACGTTGTCGTTGTTATAGTTCGAATTACGAGACATATGAGAAATTCGCTTTGTTTACAAATATGAGCTGGAGGAGAGGCAACGTTGTCGTTGTTATAGTTCGAATTACGAGACATATGAGAAATTCGCTTTGTTTACAAATATGAGCTGGAGGAGAGGCAACGTTGTCGTTGTTATAGTTCGAATTACGAGACATATGAGAAATTCGCTTTGTTTACAAATATGAGCTGGAGGAGAGGCAACGTTGTCGTTGTTATAGTTCGAATTACGAGACATATGAGAAATTCGCTTTGTTTACAAATATGAGCTGGAGGAGAGGCAACGTTGTCGTTGTTATAGTTCGAATTACGAGACATATGAGAAATTCGCTTTGTTTACAAATATGAGCTGGAGGAGAGGCAACGTTGTCGTTGTTATAGTTCGAATTACGAGACATATGAGAAATTCGCTTTGTTTACAAATATGAGCTGGAGGAGAGGCAACGTTGTCGTTGTTATAGTTCGAATTACGAGACATATGAGAAATTCGCTTTGTTTACAAATATGAGCTGGAGGAGAGGCAACGTTGTCGTTGTTATAGTTCGAATTACGAGACATATGAGAAATTCGCTTTGTTTACAAATATGAGCTGGAGGAGAGGCAACGTTGTCGTTGTTATAGTTCGAATTACGAGACATATGAGAAATTCGCTTTGTTTACAAATATGAGCTGGAGGAGAGGCAACGTTGTCGTTGTTATAGTTCGAATTACGAGACATATGAGAAATTCGCTTTGTTTACAAATATGAGCTGGAGGAGAGGCAACGTTGTCGTTGTTATAGTTCGAATTACGAGACATATGAGAAATTCGCTTTGTTTACAAATATGAGCTGGAGGAGAGGCAACGTTGTCGTTGTTATAGTTCGAATTACGAGACATATGAGAAATTCGCTTTGTTTACAAATATGAGCTGGAGGAGAGGCAACGTTGTCGTTGTTATAGTTCGAATTACGAGACATATGAGAAATTCGCTTTGTTTACAAATATGAGCTGGAGGAGAGGCAACGTTGTCGTTGTTATAGTTCGAATTACGAGACATATGAGAAATTCGCTTTGTTTACAAATATGAGCTGGAGGAGAGGCAACGTTGTCGCTGTTATAGTTCGAATTACGAGACACAACAGAAATTTACGATTTGTTTAAAAATATGGGCAGGAGGAGAGGCAACGTTATAGCTGTTATAGTTGGAATTACGAGACACAAATAAAATGCGCTTTGTTTTCAAATATGGGCAGGAGGAGAGGCAATGTTGTCGCTGTTCGAATTGAGTAGACCAAGGCCAGCACAAGGCTGTAGTGCCGTTTGCACTTGCTCAGGAACTTGAAATTCTACGCAAGCCGTAAAATATAAATCTATGTACAAAAATATTTGGGAACAATAATTTTAAAAAAAATAATCTAGCTTTGTTTGTTAAAATAAAAAGGAAAATATTATTATGAAAGTCAAAATGATGTTAGTCCCCCCCTCCAACGCTTTCAACAAATTCCCTTTTGGGGGGGAACGACATTTTAAATCAAAAAATGTACTTACATTTGAAATTATATTTTCCTCCAGTAAAAATGAGAAAACCTTTTTTAGAGCAGATCTTTTTCACCATTTTTGAGTTAATTTTCATGGCAACTTTAACAAATATAATTTGGAATATCTGACCATACCGGTTGACTCCAGAATATGTTAACATTGCCTTTTGACCTCTTTACCCATCTAGCGAGTATGGAGTCAGGAAATATGTGAAGTTTTAATTGAAACCCACATTTTTTCTTCCATATTTATATTTGTGTCATATTTACATTTTTTCTGATTTGGCCTTATACAGGGTGGTTGCATATTCCGATTTCATGTAAGTCCCAGTAGACTAAAATAGCTTGAAATGAAAACTTCAACTGTGACCTATCTAATGTCATTTTTTCTTCTTGCTCAACATTCTTGTGCTATTGTAATAGCCATTGAATGCAAAACTACAAGGCAGTAACTGTAAATAGCATGAAATGAAAACTTCAAGTGTGACCCATCTAATATCATTATTTTTTCTTGCTGAACATTATGGTACTATTGTAAATGCCACTGAATGCAAAACTACAAGGCGGTATCACTATATAGCATCAGTTTTCCCAGATCTGCTATTAGGTTACCCTGTACTTTTGTTCGGAGGCTTATCTAATAGCACTATGATGTTCACCAAGAAAAGCGAATGTTGGTTATTTGATTGGCCACACTTTTATGTTACGGTCAACGCCAAGTGGCATGATTGCGGTGGGTTGGGGATGCGGACGAATAAAAAAACTCTGCCAATGTGACACATGGGTTTATTATTTTTCTGGCAAAAAATAATATACCAATTTTGCCCCCCCCCCGCAAAAAAATGGAGGGGCAAAAAAATTGAGTGGGGTTCTCGTGACGATTCCAAATCTTGGGCGTAATTAGACCCTAAATTTTGACATACTTACTAAATTTGAAGTCTCTGGCTCTTACCACTCTCTTTTTAGACAAGATTAATGTAAAAACCGCCAGCGATATATTTGATTGAACCCAAAAGTTTCGAAACTTACTGAGACCCCAAATATGACATACATACAATTAGAGCCCAGATGGGACCTATATACCAAATTTCATCCAAATCGGTCAACGCAAAAGATGGCGGCGGCGGACAAGCGGATTTTTTTAATTCGATTTTTGAATTCTACTTACCTTGAAACGTATAATATCAAATTTTCAGTGGGGATAATTTTTTTTCCGTGACGAATGTGACGATGATTCATTATTGAAAATAATAAACCAAAATTGATTTTAATTTTACGCATTTTAAAACGTTAACAAGGGTATTATGGGGCGAAGTATTTTTTTATGGTCAATCTTCTTAGCATATACACGACCCTGTTCTCACCTCCATTAGTTCAAATTAAACATTTTTGTCCTCATGTAGGTAGTCCTTGGTTATTTATTTACATTTTCTTTTCCTCGAAAACAACTCTTTATTTACCTTATTCCTCCTTTTCCTCGTTTCCTCACCACTTACCCTCTCTTAAAACAATGAATGTGATGATTAAATAAAATAAACGTCATTTTTACCCTTTTTAGTCTTTTTTTTACACCCGACTGAATTTAAATGAATGTTGCAACTCTTTTTCTTTCTCTCTCCCTCTATCTCTCTTTCTCTCTCTCTCTTTCTCCCCTTCTTCAGTATGTTTGGTTCACACACAAAATGTTTAAATTTTGCTTCACATGTTGGAATAATTAGCAGAACTTCTTTAGAAATACAACTTATTAACAATATTAACCCAAGATTTTTCATCTACTGTGAGCGGAAAGCTACGAAATCATATTCGTCCGAATTCACACGAAAACGTACGAACGATCCAAAGATCGTTCGTATTCATACCATATTCATAGTCCATGACCCTAGAAAAAAAAAAAAAAAAAANAAAAAAAAAAAAAAAAAAAAAAAAAAAAAAAAAAAAAAAAAAAATGTGTAACCGTTTTTTTAGTTACGGACAAATTTACAATTGATTGAACAACTTAGCTAAATTCACGGTCCCATTATCTTAAATTTGATCGCGTCAACTTCTCTACTCAGTGTGAGAAAGTTTTAGGGGACGATTTTTTTCTTTAACTATTTAGAAATAATTTAAATATTTAGAAAATACTAACCTCCCAGACCGGCCATGGTGAAACATATGAATTTTGTTTTTCAAAGGCACAATAAAATATACAGGGTGGACACAAGCCCATACTTTCCCAATTTCCATTGTCCTTTAAAAAAAAAGAAATAAGAATGGTATTGAAGCACGGGCGAAACAGCTAGGTACGAAGGTGGTTCCAAAATTGTGTGGCCTAACCTAGATGGAAAAGGAAAATAAAAAAAACTCTGTGTTTAATTTTTCAACATAATCTCCCTTGACCTCAAAATATAATTAACTTTTTGGGGGTAACATCTCTATGCCGGTCAATAAGTATAATTAGTATAAAACTTCGACCTGATATTTTTAGTACAAATTTCCAGTTCAGATTTCAGTTTTAAAAATAAATAATAGTCGCTGGGGGGCCAAGTCTAGACTGTAGGGAGGAGGGCATATCTCAGTGAAGCCACACTCACGCACAGCAGCCTTTGCAATGATGGTGATGTGGACTGGGGTGCGATCATGGAGGAGCTGAACACATCGTCAAAATGTACATGAAAATAAAGGAAAGATGACCTGTGAAAATTGGAATAATCAAAATATTCACATAATTTTAAGGGATGTAAAAATATTGTCAGAACTGCAATACATTTACCCTTTGTTGGTCGGGCCACAAACTTTTGGAACCAACCTCGTAGTTATCAATAAGAGAGCATAAACTTTGAAATTTGAAGGTTGGACCAATATTTTTTCACTTCAAATATTCAATCTAAACCTCTTGCCATACTATATTTAATTCTTCATAGCTCCACAATTCCACTTCCCTAATGGTATCTACGTTTTAGTTTTTCTTTTTCGAACTTTCCCTCCATGATGCAGCAGAATGTACGTACGTACCTTCTGATTAACTAACTCATTAATCATGTATCTTTTTTGACGTGAAAATGCGAACCTTTATACAGAAATGTGAATTTTAATTTCTATTTAGGAACTAAATTTTATCCCAAAGGAGCATTCACACGGAGCAGTGACAGTGACGGCAAGTGATTCCCGCTGATCGTGAGCTCACAGTGACACACTGTCACGTGCCCCTTTAGTAGGAACATGTTCCTTCAACTTCCTGGAAGAATATTTCTAATTTTGCCGGCCGGACGTGACTGCATAGTGGGAATGCTTCTTTACTCTTTCCAGTCATTTTTTTTTTTACAACATCTTTGCTGGAAACTTACAAACATTGACGCCTGGGATGGGCTGTGAGAATGGCCAAAATCACCAGTGTCCAAATTGGTCAAATTTGCTGAAATTGAATCTACTGTGGACCGCATTGACAGCCAAGCCAGGACTAACACCTGAAAATGTGATGATGTTGTTGTTGTTGCTGTTGTTTTTGTTGTTGTTTTTTATTAATATTATAGGTCACGTGCAAAGTAGAGTATTTTCATTAAAAAAAAAAAACAATTGAAATTTCGGGGGTGAGGGAGTCTTGACCCCCTGCCCCTCCTTGGTGCGGCCTTGAATCTACTTAAGTAGCTTCCTAAAACATACATTTACATGCGAATGTTTGTACGAGTATAAACATTTTGCTGATCACCTTTCTGCCTCTCTCAGACATAGAACGAATCTCTTCCTAAAACATACATTTACATGCGAATGTTTGTACGAGTATAAACATTTTGCTGATCACCTTTCTGCCTCTCTCAGACATAGAACGTAATTTATTTCTTTTGAATTTCAATCATTAACTATTAGCACGTGAAAATCCTTTCGAAGTTTTTATAAAAGAATGATCCACTTGTATTATTATTTGTAAGCGAACAAATAAAATGGAGAAAAAAATCTTAAAGAATCAGATACAGTGTGTTTGCATGAGCAGCAATACTTTGAAAAGTATTAGGTCTTTCAGCCTCTCGGATCGGAAAGCTACGAAAAGTTGCAGTATTCTGTTTTTTGAAAAAGATATTTAGCGGTTTGTTGTAGAAACGTAAGATTTTGATATGTTATAGATTTTTACGGGCATGGGACACAATATTTTGTTTTTTGAAAATGATTTTTTAAAATTCGATTCAGAAATTTTTTTCTATAAATGACTATAACACTAACATGAAAACCTGATCTCTTTGATCCACTATTTTACATCTTTTGGGTAACATCTCTATGCCCGTCAAAAAGTAGTTAGTATCCTCACAGATAAAATACTTTAAAACAGCAGACCTGATCTCTTCATCACTACCGATTTCCACACAGATTTCAGGTTCGAAAATGTGAGCGCACGGCGGCAGTGCGCCAGGCCAAGTTTCGGAAAGCACCAGTGTACTACACGAAGCAATTCACCAGGTTTTGCACACCGTCAGATATCCGGTTCTACAGGAGATAGATCATTGAAATTTTGAACATACATTCCGTAGTATAGTACAATACTACGGGATAAATTTAAAAACTTCAAAACTTAATGTTAACCCGGGTAGGAGATAGATAATTTCAAAGTTGGCACTTTTGGATACTCACTGACTGACTGATTCACTTATCATCAAATGTTTCAGGCACTTCCTGTATACCCAGAGGTCTGAAATTTTTCATGAAGCTAACAATTGGAATCCAAGTAAAGGAAAAGTTTGAACATTTTAACTATAAGTGCTCCAAAACGGCACCGCTTTAGGGAAGACAATACAACGTAATGTAATGCAGGTTTAACTAATAAAACACTGAAATCTTGCTTAAAGATATATATTTATATGCAACTAAACGGGAAAATATTTATATTCCAACTCTTCCACTCCCGGTGCTCCAAGACGCTTTAGGGAAGAAAATGCACGAAAGCTAGTTTCATCTGCTAGGACCCTGAAATCTTGCATAGACACTTAAAATCAATTAAAAGAGCATAAATCAAAATTCAAACATTTTAACTTTCAGTGTTATAACTCTAGGGAAAAAGATACACAATAAAATACTGCCGTTTTTATTTGCTTTGTAGTTCATATTAATTTATTTATAATTTTGGTTTTAGATCTAGGTTTCACTGTTGGGTCTTCATTGTCATTGTTTCCATATACAGTATGTCCCAGAAGTCCTGCCCGGTGCCCATAACTTTTGAACCGCTTGAAATTTTGGAATTCTGTTTGTTTCTAGGGATAGAAAAGGGCCCATGGCCATTCGAATGGTAATATCAGTATCTAGGTTCGAATCCCGGAAGTGGCTTTTTTTGACACAAAGAGTCGATTTCTCGGGAAATTTAAATGGAATGGTACAAATATTTTTTTGAAAAATAAAAGTGCCAATAAAATAAGGAATATTCCCATTTTTGTTTTTTCAAAAAAATAATCAGGGGCGGAGCCAGAGGGGTTCAAAACCAAAACTTGTTACACCCTGTATAACGAAAACCGAATATTATTTTGATGTAGAAATTCGTTAAGAGTGGCTCAAAAAAGGTTTTCCATCTACATAAGTAATAAAAATAACAACTTTTAAGTTTTATCAGTGCCGTAGGTCGGGAAAACCAAATCTCGTATTTCTACCAGAGGTTAAAATGACGGATTTTAGAAAACGGCCATTTTGGGATAGAAGGTTTGAAGTAAGTATATGATTTAAGACTTAAAATGGGGAGTGGGCTCAAGAAGGAACCATTTTAGCCAAAAAAAAAAAAAAAAAAAAAAAAAAAAAAAATTCTAACCCTCACACTCATTCACAACGGGGCCGTATTAATGAGAAAATTTCCATAGAAAAACTACATATTAAGAACACTTCAATTAATATGCAAATTTTAAGTCTTGATCTCAATAAGTGATATCACTTATTGAGGTCAAGTTTATTTTTGCTGCTGTTCATTCCACACTTAAATTTATTATTGTCATTTTTCTGTCTCAATTCTCTTAAAGCAATACCGACTTTACACTTGGCCAGATTGTAAAAAAAATATTAGATATATTTTGCGATTGTCCTAAAAAAACTAAAAAAAAGGTATTGCTTTAAGAGAATTGAGACAGAAAAAGGGCAATAGTAAATTTATGAGTGGGATGAACAGCAACAAGAATAAACTTGGCCTGAATAATAGATATCGCTACGTTCATGGGCGGTATTTTTTGGAAGAATGGTTGGAACTTGGCCTTTTTTCAATGATAATTTTTTGTGAGATAGATAATAGTCGCTAAAGGTCAGGTTTGGACTGTAGAGCCTTTGATGATGGCGGTGTGGGGGCGTTGTCGTGGAGGATCTGAACACATCGTAAAATTATACTCGGAACCTGTCACAAAATAAAATAATCATTAGTCAGTGTAAGACAAATATATTGACAGAACTACCATACAGTAACTCAGGGCCGTACCCAAGGGTTTTTTTGTGGAGGGGGGTCCGAAGCATTGACAGCCAAGCCAGGGCTAACACCTGAAAATGATGATCATGGAAGGTGATGTTGTTTTTGTTGTTGTTGCTGCTACTGTTGTTGTTGCTGGCGTTGTTTTTGTTCTTGTTGTTGCTGTTTTTTTTTTTAATATTATAGGTTACGTGCAAAGTAGAGTCTTTTCATTAAAAAAAAAACCATTGAAATTTCGGGGGGCTGTACCCCCCCCCCCTGGGTACGGCCTTGCAGTAACCCCTTGTTGGTCGGGCCACGAACTTATGGAACCATCCTCGTAATATGGATACGAAACCACCCTGTTGTTTAACAATGAGGAAAAGTTCATAAAAAAAAAAAAGCTTCCTCGAAGTTTGTATAATATAGAACGCAGATACTTAAAAGATTAGCAGATAAGTAATTCGAGATGGGGAGCGAGAGCGGCGTGGCGAGAGTACAGTTCGCTTTCTCTATTTAGTGAGGTGGAATGGAAAGCGAAATTGAAAAGAATTGGATGGTAAGATCTTTGAGAGGGCAAGACCAATTAATGGATTAAACGAGGGATGGTCAGTATCCATATACCTAGACTATTATACATTAATATGAAAGCTTCAAGAAAAAAGGAAAAAATATCTGGAATAATAAATCAGAGAGAGAAAAATTAAATTTAGCGGACATGTCACCGTATTTCAGAGGGAGTTTATAAGTAGTAAAAAGCCAATTTTACAGGAGAGTAAAAAAACCGTTTTTTTAAAAGAAATATTTTCCGTTTTCTTTTATATCTTACAGGTGGCTTGGATTAAAGGTTTCATTCAATTTTCATCTAAAATAAGACATAAGGAGGGATATTTTATTACCTCTAAAAAATCTGTAATCTCTTTTATTCCACTTGTAAAAACCCTTCCAGGAAAAGGCCTTCGTTTTTGTACGTATATAAGGAACCGATTCAATCAATACTGTAGAGATTTATTTTTAAATGGATGCCTACGTCATTAAGAATACATTAGAAATGCATGAAATCATCAAAGTTGGCTCTTTCTAGCTCCACAATTGGATCTCTATTAACTTTGTTCAAAATTCAGTCAAATAAATCAAAGTCTATAATGATCTCCCATGCTATAAACGAATTAAAGGCAGTATAGAAACAAATAAAATTGGCTCTCCGAAGAAGGGAGCTCTCTAGCGCAAACTGTAAGAGCTATCTCAAAGCTCCAGTGGTACTCTACTCTTGGACATATTGGAAGGCTATATAGGAGGTCGAAGAGCCGGAGGCAGTCTCAGAAGGTCGTGGTTGGACGACATCAAAGAGTGGCTTCAGACCTATAAAGCGTGTAAAGGTCTGGAGTCAAATAGAGCGATCTTTCGCACAACAGTTTATCATGCACTATCAAACTTGGCAATCATTGATTGAAGCTACCCAATGATAATATAATGGTACGAATAACGTGATCTAATTGTAATTTCGAGAGTGGAAAATTTAGGTAGGTCAGAAATCAAATTGTTGGCCTCAGTGCACAGTCCTGAACATTGTATCCTTGATAAGATAACTTGAAATGGTAGGATTGTCGTATCGAAAGAAGAATATCGATATCACCAATATTGATTTTATCGAAACCTTATTATCGGATGGTCAAATACGAAGTGTCGGTTACATCGAAACCTTAATATCAATATAAATATCGATAGCCCTAACAGCAAAGCAGTGTAATTTCTGACGTATATGTACCTTTACATTTTTTTTGCTTCGTTATTGATATTTTTTTTTTTTTTCAATATTATCGAAATCTTAATATCGATATATAATATCCATTACATCGAAATATGAGTATCGATATTCGATATAATATCGACATCCCTAATTGAAAGTTTCAAATCAGTTATAAATTTGATTTTTTGCGACAGGCCATTTTCAGATTTTATGATTCTTTATGTTCAACCTCTGCAGATATACACAAAGCATGTGCATATCTGCCCTCTGTGACTCGTTTGCTATCTTTTGAATAGAAAAATCATACATTAAACTATCCAATGGCAGGTTTAAATATCGGAGGGTGGGTTTGGTACTTACACACTAATCTTTTGTTAATTGAATGGTATAAAAATCAAATTAGGTATGTAGGTTGCAGATATTTTGTGAGTACAATTTTTTAGGGGTGCCGTAAGCTTATCGAAAGCTTGGGTATGATCGATAAGCGATATTATCGGATGGTCGAATATCAATATAGAATATCGGTTATATCCAAACATTTTTTTTTTTAATTTGGCATAACGTCTCCTTAACATTTATTGGCCATACAAGACAGGGCATTTAATCTCCATTAGCCAGCATCACGAAGGCGCAAACCCACGTGGACATCCACGTAGAACAACCCCGCTGGACGTTGCTTAACTTCAGTGATCTAACGGGAACTGTTGTATTCAACGTGCCATAGACGCTTCCATATCGAAACCTTAATATCGTTATTCGATATTATCGGTGAAACTATCGACAGCACTTCAGCAGGTACCTTAATATTTTTTTGTTGTTACGAGAACGATATTTTTTACGTAAACTTAATATCGATATAAAATGTCGAAACCCGAATATCCTGTATCGATATAATATCGACATCTCTAGAATTTTTCAATTTTGAAAAACTTTTTTATCAACTTACAGATATACGTCTCCGTGACAGAGTGTGCATCACGCTTGGCTTGCATCAGAGTGGTACAGAGATTAAATCCTGGTCGGGCAGAAATTTGGAAAAGGTTTTGAATTTTCTATTTTGTCTGATAGAATTGTTGGCCTCAGTTAGGTAACACAAACATATCTTATTTTAGCATTTACTTTTCGAGAAGAAAATGCTAAAATAATAATGTCCCCAATATAGAATTCAACCACACTGAAGTTGTGGTTAGAGTCTGTCAGTTGAAGAATTTAAACCACTTTACATTGCAAAGAACCGAAGCTTTAGATTTAGTATCCGAGAAGGAAAATAGGCTTGTAAGGTAACCACAAACATTTGTAAGAAACTGTTGAGGAATACATTCCATCACTAGAAGGAGAATGGAAAATGTTTCCACCTCCCTAGGCGTTATTACTGAAAATTATTTATCTGCATCAGTGTCGGATTTAAACTTTCGCCGCCCTTAGGCAATTTAGAACTTCCCGCCGCTGTTTTGACTAGAAATGAGATTTTAGCTGCATTATGCCTTGAAAGTTTTTATTTGCCGCTCCTAAATTCTGCCGACCTGATCTGCGTTATGTGCGTATGAGTTTTGTGAACCGTAGACTGAATAACATGTTAATTATAAGTGTTGAAAAATATTAACTTTTAAATAAATTTAAAAAAAAAACACTTACCAAAAACACTATTTATAATTATTTATGCAAAGAAACTGGTTTCAAATCATTTTCGATTCATCATCAGTCTAGTCGAATTTAATCTAAAGATGGAAGTTGACCGATATTTTTCATCGCGTGCTGAGTAGGTGTGACGCGATGTACCATCAAAATATTTAAAGTCTATGGCTGCTTTCCCACTGCACGCAACATTTTGTTGCAAAACGTTTCGCAAAGTTTCATGCTCAGCTGTTTGTACAGAATGAAATGAGATCGAATCCCACTGACTGAAACATTGCCTCGAAACGTTTCGCAACGTTGCGAAACCTTTCAAAACAAAAAGGCGATGCTGCTCTGCCGAGAAACTCCCAACATTTTGAGGTGACTGTGTTAATTTTTTTTATAAAAAAGTATTTTTTAAAAAAAAATAGTCAACATCACGTATGCGCGAACCCACGGGGACACCCGCAGAACAACCTCGCTGGACGTTTCTTAACTTCAGTGATCGAACGGGAACTGGTGTATTCAACGTGCACCAGTTCCCGTTAGATCACTGAAGTTAAACAACATCCAGCGAGGTTGTTCTATGTGGGTGTCTATTAAATACCATGCTAATATTACCATATTACTTCAGTTAAATTATAAAGTAGCCAGCGTCTATGGCACGTTGAATACACCAGTTCCCGTTAGATCACTGAAGTTAAACAACATCCAGCGAGATTGTTCTATGTGGGTGTTCATTAAATACCATGCTAATATTACCATATTACTTCAGTTAAATTATAGAGTAGCCAGCGTCTATGGCACGTTGAATACACCAGTTCCCGTTCGATCACTGAAGTTAAGCAACGCCAAGCGAGGTTGTTCATTCCATGTGGGTGTCCACGTGGGTTCGCGCCCTTGTGATCCTGGCTATTTTTCCGGCCCAACCCAGGCTTGGTGAGTTCAATGTGGGTAGCTGGTTTGCAAGTTTCCAGCGAATGGAGGGTATTAAAACCCCCGTCTTGAATGACCAATACTTAAATGTACTTAAATCTAAGCTAGTCTTACTTTCAGTCTTGGGAGTTAACATCTTGATCTACACAACAACAAAAACACTGTCATATTGCAGGATAAGAGCTTTAATGGGCACTGCTTTATTCACTCCAATGTTTTTTTATATTTTTAATGCTGATCCTATTCACCCCAAAATTTTCAAAAAACGAGGCCTTTCAAGAAAAAAACCTTTTGGGGCCCAAATATTTATCAAATCGTTATTTGGATGGCTGCTACGTATTCTACACAAAATTTAAATTAGGAAAGTCATCTCCTAAGTCTACCAATATTTTCCATAAGGGTTCGTATGGAGGACTTTTTCCAGGGTACATTTTTGGTGGTGTTCATAGGGTGATACAAAATTATCCACAGAGTGAAGAGGAGGCGTTATAGAAAAATCAAAAAATACTCTAAAGAAAGGTTATGAAGTGGTCTACAACTTTTATCTACATAAAAATATTCCTATCATTAATAGAAATGGCATTCTTCTTAAGTCAAAAGTGATCTTATTCAACCCACTTTACGATAATACTATATTAGCCCGAAAACGGCCATCTCGAAAAATCGTTTTCCTGAATATTTTGATAATGAAACTTTCGTGAGATGCAGTACGTATGCCTCTAAATGGTTTCTCAGGCACATATTTATTTTTTGGGCGGAACTATGTGAAACCGTAATGTTTTGGAAAATCCTTTTTCCTCAATTCACAAAATGGCGGAACACACAGAGAAAAAAAATAACCGCCACTTTTCAAAATGACCCTTTTTGATATCAGTGGTAGTGATATCCGCCTTTATAGGTACTCATTTTCCTCACGAGGCTGACTGGCCCTCATAAACATCCAAACCACGGTGATTAATTACAGACACTGCCAGGATTCGAACCCGGGTCTCCCGAGTGCAAGACCACTTCACTATGAGAGCTACGACAAGTTATTAATTACTAGCAGGATACGCCCGCTCCGCTTGGCGCCTTATAGGAATGGCCGTTTATAGTTTCAACCCCTTTTTTCGCGATAAAAAGTAGCCTATGTCCTTTCCTAAAGTTTAGTCTATCTCCATACCAAATTTCATCAAAATCGGTTCAGNTCATAAATTCTGAGGAATCCCTTGTATTAAATTGTTCATATTTTGTAAAAATTAATTACTTTTAGTACGGAATCCCTCATACAGTGTGCTCATAAATTCTGAGGAATCCCTTGTATTAAATTGTTCATATTTTGTAAAAATTAATTACTTTTAGTACGGAATCCCTCATACAGTGTGCTCATAAATTCTGAGGAATCCCTTGTATTAAATTGTTCATATTTTGTAAAAATTAATTACTTTTAGTACGGAATCCCTCATACAGTGTGCTCATAAATTCTGAGGAATCCCTTGTATTAAATTGTTCATATTTTGTAAAAATTAATTACTTTTAGTACGGAATCCCTCATACAGTGTGCTCATAAATTCTGAGGAATCCCTTGTATTAAATTGTTCATATTTTGTAAAAATTAATTACTTTTAGTACGGAATCCCTCATACAGTGTGCTCATAAATTCTGAGGAATCCCTTGTATTAAATTGTTCATATTTTGTAAAAATTAATTACTTTTAGTACGGAATCCCTCATACAGTGTGCTCATAAATTCTGAGGAATCCCTTGTATTAAATTGTTCATATTTTGTAAAAATTAATTACTTTTAGTACGGAATCCCTCATACAGTGTGCTCATAAATTCTGAGGAATCCCTTGTATTAAATTGTTCATATTTTGTAAAAATTAATTACTTTTAGTACGGAATCCCTCATACAGTGTGCTCATAAATTCTGAGGAATCCCTTGTATTAAATTGTTCATATTTTGTAAAAATTAATTACTTTTAGTACGGAATCCCTCATACAGTGTGCTCATAAATTCTGAGGAATCCCTTGTATTAAATTGTTCATATTTTGTAAAAATTAATTACTTTTAGTACGGAATCCCTCATACAGTGTGCTCATAAATTCTGAGGAATCCCTTGTATTAAATTGTTCATATTTTGTAAAAATTAATTACTTTTAGTACGGAATCCCTCATACAGTGTGCTCATAAATTCTGAGGAATCCCTTGTATTAAATTGTTCATATTTTGTAAAAATTAATTACTTTTAGTACGGAATCCCTCATACAGTGTGCTCATAAATTCTGAGGAATCCCTTGTATTAAATTGTTCATATTTTGTAAAAATTAATTACTTTTAGTACGGAATCCCTCATACAGTGTGCTCATAAATTCTGAGGAATCCCTTGTATTAAATTGTTCATATTTTGTAAAAATTAATTACTTTTAGTACGGAATCCCTCATACAGTGTGCTCATAAATTCTGAGGAATCCCTTGTATTAAATTGTTCATATTTTGTAAAAATTAATTACTTTTAGTACGGAATCCCTCATACAGTGTGCTCATAAATTCTGAGGAATCCCTTGTATTAAATTGTTCATATTTTGTAAAAATTAATTACTTTTAGTACGGAATCCCTCATACAGTGTGCTCATAAATTCTGAGGAATCCCTTGTATTAAATTGTTCATATTTTGTAAAAATTAATTACTTTTAGTACGGAATCCCTCATACAGTGTGCTCATAAATTCTGAGGAATCCCTTGTATTAAATTGTTCATATTTTGTAAAAATTAATTACTTTTAGTACGGAATCCCTCATACAGTGTGCTCATAAATTCTGAGGAATCCCTTGTATTAAATTGTTCATATTTTGTAAAAATTAATTACTTTTAGTACGGAATCCCTCATACAGTGTGCTCATAAATTCTGAGGAATCCCTTGTATTAAATTGTTCATATTTTGTAAAAATTAATTACTTTTAGTACGGAATCCCTCATACAGTGTGCTCATAAATTCTGAGGAATCCCTTGTATTAAATTGTTCATATTTTGTAAAAATTAATTACTTTTAGTACGGAATCCCTCATACAGTGTGCTCATAAATTCTGAGGAATCCCTTGTATTAAATTGTTCATATTTTGTAAAAATTAATTACTTTTAGTACGGAATCCCTCATACAGTGTGCTCATAAATTCTGAGGAATCCCTTGTATTAAATTGTTCATATTTTGTAAAAATTAATTACTTTTAGTACGGAATCCCTCATACAGTGTGTTCATAAATTCTGAGGAATCCCTTGTATTAAAATTGTTCATATTTTTTCTGCTTAACGTCTCTTTTAATGATGTAGCGAAGTCGGCTGTTGATAAAAGTTTGAAGTTGTCTTGATATTATTTGGGACACTTTCCATGTTTGACATCCGTATAAGTTCGCTTTTTTGGTTTTGCTCTTAAGTATTATTAATTTTGTATGCCTCCTAAGCTAGTTTAGTTGGTCAAAAACGCCTCAGGTTTCTCAATTTACTTCCGCACATATTCCTGCCACTTCCCGAAACTATGCTGCCATTTGTCAAGGAATACCTGAAAAAACTAAACATCATTATGGATCGATCCCATTTCTTTTCAAAATCTGCCTCATTGATTTCTTGATTCCTCAAATCCCGAGATGATCGCCAATGTTGGAACAATGTTGGACTGATACAAATAATATGATCTTGTTTTATGACATTTCCTCAAAATGAATAAGAGGTAATATATTATTCTGAGTTTACCCAATATTGCGTTAATATTGTTTAAGGGATGTTTGGCTCACGCTGCTATCAGCCCCACCCTGAATTCGGTACTAAGTGTATAGTAGGGCAGTTGCTAAAGATTACGTGATTACCAAATTTTCTTCCTACATAACCTTTTTTCTCCCTCTCGAAAACAATTCTCATTTTTCTTTTAAGGTAAAGTTCATTTTTCCTCCAAAATTCATAACCACACACAAACATCTGAAATGAAATTTAATTCTGAAGCAAGCAAGGCAGAGCCTAATTTACAAAAACTTGAAGTATGTTTTTCATTACTTGTTTTATTTGTTCTTGGAAGAACGATTTCAATTTCATTAAGGAAAGAGCTCCGCAACGTAAGATGAAGTTTCAAGTTTCTAATCCCATCATCAGCAAATGTAAACAGACTGTCTACTGTTTCAACAGGGAATATTCGACTGCGAAATATTATGAGGTTGTTGTTGTTTTTTGACGTTCCCCTCAAGACGAGTAATAGCTTCGTTTTCAGAGTATTTCCGAAACGCTCGAATATTGGTAGAGGAATGTTTGATTTGTCCTACAAAACCAAATAATGCTAAAAAAAAAACCATCATCCGAGGCATTAGTTCCTTCTTTTCTACTGCTCAGTTTCTGTCGTGTTAAGTTTTGGCGTCTGCTGTACGACGCGACGTCAACTCGAAAACGACCTCATGCATTTGGGATAATTCCCACATATTATTAATAGCACCCAAAAAAACCGCTATCAAGGGACCCTTCAGTACTACTTGGGTACTCGGGCTGTATAAATAAGGACTAATAGTCCTTATTTATACAACCTAATAGTCCTTATTTATAATGCAACACACAATGAGGTTTCCCTGAAGATTCCCAAGTTATATGCATGTTATCTGACACCACAATCTTTATATATAAAAGGCAATGTCCTGAGTGACTGATCAACGTAGAGCCGAAACTATTAATGCTACAAACTTGAAATTTGGCAGGGACATTCGTTGCAGCAATTAAGTGTGCACTAAGAAAGCATTTTGCAAAATTTTAATTTTAAAGGGTAGAAATCGCGAATTGTAAACACTCCCCATAAGAAATACATAGCATGATACATGTACATACATACAACAGCGTACACGCCTACTTTCACAATTTTCGAACTATGATATGTATACCACATGTAAAATATGCGCGGGCTAAGCCGCAATCGGGGAATGCTAGTGTTCTCATATAATTCCAGTGACCAGTTCATAATTTCTGAGGAGGGTGCAGATTAGTTTTGGTAAAAGAAATCCTCAGAGTTCCCGAAGATCTGGAATCAAAAAGCAAAGCTATCTAGGAAGGTACATTCATATGTGCCTTTACAAGTTTGTTTCTAAGAAAGACATACATTGTAGATATATACGAGATGTTCAAATCCAAAATCTAATAATCTTTCCACAAGTGAAGAAGTGAATTGCAGGCTAATTCTAAGTACACTCATTACCAGATTAAATGAAGAACATCACAAAAAGCTATCTAGGGAGGTGCATTCATATGTTCCTTTACAAGTTTGTTTCTGAGAAAGATATACATAGTAGATAGATACGAGATGTTCAAATCCTGTAACTTGTTCAACATTCATGAAACTTGTTACATATACTCGTTCATACTTACTTCTTGTAAAAAGTACTTTTTATAACTTTAAAGGAAAAAAACTTTTCATCTAGAAAACTTAGAGCTTTCTAGTTTTCTACATTATACAGGGCGTAACGAGTTTTAGGATTAGGGTCGAATTTAAAACGGAATGAAAAAGGCGTAACTGTCGCTAATTTTCAAAGAGTAACTAGGTTTTTTTTAAAAAAAAAAAAGTTATGTCCCGAAACCGCTATTGCAATACTTCGGGGTAATGCAATTTTCTTGAAGATTTTTTAATGCTGATGTAAGACAAAAATGGATGAAAATCTATGAAAATGGAAATCGCGATGATTCGAAAGGTTCATTATTGAAAAACATAAACAAAAATCTTTATTAATTTCAGCGTATTGAACTTTAGCCAGGTTTCAAAGACTGTTTGGAAAAAAAAACGGGTCACCCGAAACTCGAATTATGGGATAGGAATTTCGAAAAACCCTGAAACACGTATCACTTTATCCCAAGGTAGTGGATGTGCAATTGTGAATTTTGGTCGATTTTTTTTCTCAATTGGATTTGAAATTTTGTACAATTGTGATACGAGCATGTTTTGTTCAATTTTTTTTTTTGAAATGAAATTATTTTGATATTTATTTGAGATCCCTAGAATGCAAATAAGTTGCAAACTTTGAATTTTAGAACGATGGGAGTTCTGTGGTAAAATCCATGTTGAAGTTTTCTGGTTGCATCTTAATTCTAGTGCATTGAAAATATAACTCCTTATAATTTTAAGCATTGTACAGGGTGTTCTATTTTAAGTGACCAACTCAATTTATTCATAAACTGTTGGTCACCAAATTTTTATTCTAACCGAATGTTCATAAAAAAAGGGGGGACTTATTATGATGAGCCTTGCTGAGTTTTCAAGGTTGTCCTTCAAGGTCAGATGAAGGCCAACTTCATTTTCTTAAAGGAGACGACCTGAATTTTATTACATTTTCGGATTCCTCATTTAATTCTACGTTCATTTGACTATTCACTTCATGTTTTTGTTGAACTTTTTTGCGTCAATTTTGGGGATGTTTTTGGTCTGACATAACCGTGTGGCATATTGAATGACAGCTCTCGCCATTTTGTATAAGTTGGATCAACTTTAAAGTTACCATTCAAAGGAGCTGTGCTATTTAGAATATTAATGTAACAAATGCACATCAACATGCATTTGTAGCAGACATGTATTTTTTTCTTTCCCTACAAGTGAGTCAAATACAAATAACTAACAATATAAGATATGCATAAAGTAAATATACAAAAGTATTACGTGTATATACTTCTGGTAGTCTTTTGAATACACATCACATTACTTATCACTTATCAGGGTATTAATAATTAACCCGGGAGTGGTACCGTTCCGCCGCAGAACGCAAACGGTCCTTTTTGGAGATTTTTTTTCTCTATCGTGGTTTTGCTGTGTTTTCCTTTCTTTTCGAAGAAAATAACTGATTTTTTTTTTTTCAAAGAATTTGTTCAAAATCTTCTTTAATCTATATTTGAAGCGATTTCAGTTTATTTTCCAATAGTACCCAGTTCATTCCCCTATTTTGCACTTTTTTTTATATTATTTTATAAAATGTTAGAAATGTACCTAAATAATCAATTATTCAGGTCGTTATTATGTTTACATTAATATGTAATTAAAGTAATTAGTTAATTAAATGTAATTAACTAGGTTAAATTTTAAACTAAATAAATAGCCACAAAAAAAGACGAGAAATTTCAGAAATTGCGGCGAAAAAATTACGACGCGACTGGTCGCGATGTGAGAACTTTTCATACATCGACTGCCTCAGACAACTTTCCGACTGCCTCAGGCAACTGAAATGCAATGTATGTCCCGACAAGTTGGAGCCAATAATTACCAAGTTATTGCATTTTTGCCGACAGTTTTAGAAAAATACCCAATAGAGGACCACTCACGGGTTTAATAACATTTCTTAACTTTGACGTCTCCGAGGAAGAGTGTGCATCACCTAAAGTTTGTACCAGGAAGTTACCAGGTTCCAATCCTGGTCGAGTCAAAAACTTCTAAAAGGTTTTTTAAATTTTTCTACTTGGTCCGTTTGTGTTTGGAGGTAACTCAGCCTCCTGAGGAAAATTGAGTAGCATTATAAGGTAATTGCTAAGTGTAGCGTATTAGGCCGAGTGTTATTAGCTTGTCTTGTAATGCTATGATATGAAAAATATACCCACAAAAAATCTGACATAATAACACAAACAAATTGGCCGCCTTTAACACAGCATATATCCATCAATCAAAGTTCTAAGACAATTGTTTTTTTGAAGTTATACTACTTTAAGCCCGTTATAAAAAATAATGAGATGCGCGCGCATCTGTAACACAAAATTAACACCGCATCAATGTAACACAAAATTAATATAGATCGCTCCAACTAAATATTGTATTTTCTCATTCTATTTCAATAGAACATTGTGGCTCAGAGGCCCTTGTATCTTCAGGGCCAAATATTTTTCAGTGTGCGTTCTCGTTATATTTAACTAGCTGTTTTCCCGTGCTTCGCTACGGTTACAAAATTCAACAACTCAATTTTAAATTTTTGTGGAACCGACACCCAGAGTGAACACGGCTCCTATGTAGGAAATTCAATATTTTACTCAAAGATATTACTTTTTGCACTGCGGAACACCTTCGTATAAAATTTCAGCTTTCTCGCTCATCCCGAAGTGATACTTCTTAACTATGGGTTTTTGGTGGAACCGACTCCCAGAGTGAGCACCGCTCTTAGTTAGAAAATTCAATATTTTATTCAAGGAGATGACTTTTTGTACTTCGGCACATCTTTGTATCAAATTTCAGCTTTCTCGCTCATCTCGAAGTGGTACCTCGATTCCGATTTTTTTATGGGGAAAACCGTCCATAAATCGGATAGAAACCGGAAATTTTCAAATTTTATATTTTTATGGGGTCCTTATATACTATTTTTGGGGGTCTATTCTCGGTCATTTTTCGTTATCTCTTTTAGTTTGCCCAGAAAAAAAGGCCAAAAGACCCGCTAAAAAGCGTCATTTTTGGCGGTAACTTGCTCCCACTTGAACTTTACTAACTTGCTCCCACTTGAACGCACCTACATACTAAAAGAAACCTGTGTGCCAAGTTTCAAGTCTCTACGTTGAGCCATAGTGGAGCTACGTTGATTATCAGTCAGTCAGTACGTCAGTATACCAACTGGGCTTTGCGTTTTATAAGTATAGATTAGTTCGCCTATTCGAATCCACCCTCCCTGTATATCTTAAACATGTGTGTGAGTATTACATGTCATATAGATAAAATAAAGTTTAGAAATTAGAAACTGCAGAGGGTGTAGAACGCGCAAAGATTTCTTTAAAAAACACGATAAGAATAATGAGTAGAAAGAATTTAATCTTATCTTATCAGAGGGAGGGAATGGCAGAGACATGGCTTTTCTTTTTATTGCTCTCATAAAACTTTGAGTTTGTTTAGCTTTAATTTAAGTTTAAAGGTGTAAGATGGATGTATGATAAGTTAATTTAACACACCAAACAACAAATTATTGTATTGTTTTTTAATATATTTTTATTAAAATTTATTTAAAATAAATATTCCAATATAAAAATTCATTGTGGAATTGTCATAATTTTAGTGGGTATCATAACATTACAAGGTATTCTCAATAATCACTCCCATATGGCTAAGCCTAAGCTACACTTTAACAATTTTGTTAAAAAGCTACCAGCACTTGTCGCTATTACCATAGCTACTCATTTGTCCTCAGGAGGCTGGGTTACTCCCAAGAACAACCAAACCAAGTAGTAAATTTGAAAAAAACTTTATCAAACTTTCGACAAGTCCAGGAATCAAACCAGGAACCACCTTGGTGTAAACCGAGTGCGATGCGCACTCCGCCACGGAGACGTCGAAATCCCATTATAGATCATTCTAAACATAGTCATTTCTTGTAAGTATAGGTTCCATATTCAAGTTTAAAAATGGACTTTTCGGGTCTCAACGAAAAAAAGGATGGCCCCAGATTGTTTATATGAAAAGGATGCTTAATATGAGTTGTACAGGGTGAACCTGAAGTTGTACAGGGTAAACCTTCAGTGGTACAGGGTGAACCTGAAGTTGTGCAGGGTGAACCTTCAGTGGTACAGGGTAAACCTGAAGTTGTGCAGGGTAAACCTTCAGTGGTACAGGGTAAACCTGAAGTTGTGCAGGGTGAACCTGAAGTTGTGCAGGGTGAAGCTTCAGTTGTACAGGGTAAACCTGAAGTTGTGCAGGGTGAATCTTCAGTTGTACAGGGTAAACCTGAAGTTGTGCAGGGTGAACCTGATATTGTGCAGGGTGAACCTGAAGTTGTACAGGGTGAACCTGAAGTTGTGCAGGGTGAACCTGAAGTTGTACAGGGTTAGCCTGAAGTTGTACAGGGTGAACCTGAAGTTGTGCAGGGTGAAAAATAATAAACCAACAACGAGTTATATAATTTAAACCAGTGAAACAAGTACAAAATTGTCATAAATATTATTACAAAAAAATCGGAACTTTCGGTCTGGTACTTTTTGGATGGTTCGTCTAAAAAATGTAATTTGATTTTTTTTCTTCGAGATTTAGCACACATTTGGCAAGAAAAAAATCAACAACCCAAAAAGGGCATGCATTAGATAAAACATATCCGTATACTTAGATCCTAAATGCCACCAAAATCGTCTCATTTTTCATAATTTTCACGGAGCTATGAATGGATAGCTCCCCTAGGTTCACCCTGTATAATGGCTACATCGTATAGTGCAGCATGTAATCTCAGTAAACTCATCGCATGTTTTCGAAAAGAATCGCTTTGGCTAAAATAATGCTAATTGGAATTCTCATACCATTCTAAAGGGTTCAGGTATCAGAAGGTAAACTTCTGGAAACAGGCCACTGCCCTGATCACTGGTCAATGTGGTCTGAGAAAATACCCAGGGCCGGGTTAACAATAGTAGCATTTGTAGCACGTGCTAAGGGCCCCGCGCTTTTACAACTTACACTAGATATTTCGACATTTCTGGTTTGACAATTGAAAAAACATATCATTTTGACGAGGCCCCCAACTCTAGTATGTAGTAAAATCTAATTTAGGAAAGTGTAGACTATTGTAACATAAGCAATTTTTTTTTTTTTGGCATGAGGGGTAACCATGTTTTATCGATGTTGATATACTCAAAATTTAATTTCACTTTTCTCTACCTGTAGGTACTACCAAAAAGACAAAAGATAATCAATTTTTGTTCTGGCTCCAAAAAGTAGACTACTACTTAGACGGCGCCGGCGGGGGGGGGGGGTGGATGGGACCCCGCTCTGTGTAAGTGCTACCGGCCCCGCGGAAGGTTAGTCCGGCCGTGAAAATGCCTGCACAGTATGTGCTTCTATCGGGACCAACTTCTGTGTGGGCTCTGCGGGGAAGATAAGGAAACTTTATCAAACATTCGACAAGTCCAGGAATCGAACCCGGAACCTCACGTCATTTTTCATTGGACCTCCCTATTAGCATTGGACAGGAAAAATTCCTTTCCAAGCAGGCTGATCAAGCTTTCTGGGATCTTTGGCCTTGGCTAGGCATACTACTTTCCACGAGCACAAAAAGTCCAGCTTAGGCTTAATAGGTACAGGATCTTTTATAGTCCTAAAGAGGAATTTTGTTCACGAATGTACGAAAATAAATAGTTTCAACAGTAATGAAGGTTGAAAATTACTATATCTTCACTTGACTAAAAAATATTAAAGATGTTAAAGAGCTAACTAGTTTCGTCCTCTCCTGAGAACATCATCGGAGCTCCGATGATGTTCTCATGTGCTCCGATGATGTTCTCAGGAGAGGACGAAACTAGTTAGCTCTTTAACATCTTTAATATTTTTTAGTCAAGTGAAGATATAGTAATTTTCAACCTTCATTATGGTTTTACTTGACATAGTATCCCAATTTAACCAAATTAGTTTCAACAGTGATTTCCCCATCAAGTAATGCAGAACTTTCCCCGACTATCTCCCAATGATACACAATACAAACAATATCAAAAATAGATACTTCAACCCCCTTACTCCCTCTCCGCTTTGGTGTCAATATTTGTTATCAAAAACAAATAAAAATTCCTTTTTAAAATCCCTCCTAACAAACCTATTCTCCCCCTTCCCTTCCATAACCAATTCATTTGCCATTATTTTCCCCCCATCCCTTCTCCCATAGCTTCTCTATTACCTCTTTTAATAGTTCTATCTTTCTATGTGCCCCCCCCCCCACACACACCCATCGCAATGGAAGTAAAACAAATTGTTTTTCAAAACAATAATTGGAGATAATTTCAAAACAAAAGCCATTAAAATATAAATAGCTTGTGAAACAATGGCAAATATTAGATGTGGAACAAGCGGCTCAATGAAACATGAATACGGGGTTGGCTCAATGCAACATGAATAAATTGTGAAACAATAGCAAATAGTATATATTGAATAAGCAGCTCAATGAAACATGAATATGAATACGGGTCAGCTCAATGAAACATGAAGAACTTGTGAAACAATGACCAATATTAGATGTGGAACAAGCGGCTCAATGAAACATGAATGCGGGGTTGGCTCAATGCAACATGAATAAATTGTGAAACAATAGCAAATAGTATATATTGAATAAGCAGCTCAATGAAACATGAATATGAATACGGGTCAGCTCAATGAAACATGAAGAACTTGTGAAACAATGACCAATATTAGATGTGGAACAAGCG